>JBAIZL010000003.1:46661374-46711741 GCA_036971475.1 Prosapia bicincta
ATGGCAGCTAATCTGTCGAAACATGTACAACACCAAAGTCATTGCTTAAAGATTTGATATTAAAAATATATTGTGAGATGTAATTATTTTGCATGTTTGCTACTTATGTACTCTTTACAGAATTTGAATTATCAGTTAAATAAGTGACGAAGTTTCACCAATGTCTCATTAGGATTTGAATCGAATACGTTGTATCGAGGATTTTTTACGTACTACGTTTCTTAAACTGTTTTTTTATGAATAATTCGATTACGTTTCAAGGATTCGACATTTGCAGCGTCTATCTGCAGTAAAAGTCTTGCTTTATTTATGCCCCGCTGTCTGTGCAGCCTCATTACGCAAATATAGAGTAATAAAACAGAGCGCTAAAATAGATTAAAATTTGAACTTGAATTTTATTATCAATTATTTACAGCAATAAAATGTAAAACGAGAATGTTTTTTTTAAAGTTATTTATTAAGTTAATAATAAATACACCCAAAGTGGAGTGGAAAGGAGGGGCAGTTAATTGGTGGGAAACTTAATTTTAATAAAAACTCATGGAATAAACATGAGAAGTCATAACACATATTCAATGGATTACAATACAAATATTGGAAACCCCCCCCCCCTATACCACAAAAATAATAAAAAATAGCTAATATTAGAAATTACCTAATATTAAACTCTTAGGTACATTTCGATGACCATGTCATCACCATCAGAGGGTCCTAATACAACAATCTAAAATACAATTAATTACAAACTAGACTAGCTAGACTGACTGACCTAGACGAGCTGGGCCAGTCTAGTTTGTAATTTATTGTATTCTAGACTGTAATTTTGTAATAAGACCTTAATGTACATAATGGTAACTTGTAATATGTATTATGTTTGTGGTATTGTGGTTTTTCCAATATTTGTATTTTAACATATTGTACCACTGTGCTGTTGATATTGTATAATACCAATGCATGACTTTTCTTCTCTTTTGTTTAAACTTACATGTTAAATGAATCATTCTGAATGGAATGTTTGGCTAAAGTGTGACCATGTCGGATGTGCATCGATAGGGTCTTGCGATCTAAATAGTCATGTTTTCGAATTCTCCTATATAAAAAAAAAATTGAAAAACTGGCAATAACATGAATAAATTTAGGCCTATTAAATCTAAAATGTTCTGAATCCTGCTGTTTATTAATGGTTTGAGTAATTTATTTTAACATGACCTATATTTTAATTTTACTTTACTCCCAAAAACACTTTATGTTAGCTTATTTTCATAAAATCTTCTTTATACTATACGTAGTTTGTTTATTTATCTTATATTAAGAATATTTGCAATATTTGGGTACATTTTTCTGCCTTTCTTAACATTACATTATTTTTATTTGATAATGCGTTTCGGAAATACTCTATTCTCAAAACTTTAATGGTACTATTTAGAGTAGTAAGGCAACAATAATGAGAACTGTTTTTAGTGTAATGTTAGGAAAGACAGAATAATGTACTCAAATGAAGGCCTAGACATATAATGTAAGACATATTATAATATGCTAGTGTTATAAACAGATTCCTCTTATTGCTAGTAGCAGAGTTCAAATTTCGAGACCCAAAGATGGTTTTGCGATTTATTAGAGGGATCAATATTATTATATGTGATTTATAATTAATTAATCGGCGTACACTGTGTAACTTGAATTATAGTGCGTGATTAATCAATAGCATTATTGTTATGGCTGCCAACAGTTGTAAAATGTTTACTCTAGCATTAACACTTCAAGCTTCACTCTACAGATGAGGATTTATCAGGGGGGGGGGGTTAAATAACAAGTAATTTGTAATTTGTAACAATAAGACTTTACCTTGTGTTACTGTTGCAGAAATTATCAACTCCATCAGTGTACCCGTGTTTAGTTTGTCATTGCCTGACTACCATTTAGTTTAGTTAAGTTAATACATTGCTTACACTATCATTTAACACGGCATAGTTAGTCATTGTTCAAGTTATGTATACTTAAAATAATCAGTTACCTAACCTAACCTGTCCCAACCTAACCTAACCCTACCCGTCCCAACCTAACCTAACCTTACCCGTTCCAACCTTACCTAACTCTACCCGTTCCAACCTAACCTAGCCCTACCCGTTCCAACCTAACCTAACCCTACCCGTTCCGTCATAACCTAACCCTACCCGTTCCAACCTAACCTAACCCTACCCGTTCCAACCTAACCTAACTAGCTTTACCTAAAAACTTTGTAACAGGAAAAGACGAACAAGAAAACATGAGACGTGGTAAAATTAACAAGTTTAGGTAAGGTATATGTTTAATGGGTTGTTAGCGTATAATATTGTGGTTTATGTCTCTATAAAAGGATTGTGCTACACTATATCTGTAAATTAATTTCATATGGTTCAGTATTATGTATTTTGATAATTGTAAGTTTTTGGACGTTAACACAAATGTTTTTTTTGGTCTGTCTGCACCTCTTGGTAAAATGTCTTCTGAGTTTTAGGTTCAATAAAATTATTGTATTTTTGTATAGCAGGATTGATATTAAAGGTTTTAAATGCGAAATACCACGGACTATCAGAAATCAGTATCGATTCAACTGCGTTAAGTTGCTCGCATTTTCTTTTATTTTACTAATATATATAATATTATATATATATATATATATATATATATATATTGTAATTTTGTGTCTGTTTCAAAACATGAGCGAAATTAAGCACACACAGTGTGGGAATTTCTTTCCTTTTGTCTCAGTTTACATAATTCTACTTTTTTATTAACTGTGTTCGAATAAAAAAGTAAACTAGACCTCTTCCTGGCTTCCAGCTTTTGTAAAGAACTGTAAACGGCAAAAACATTTGCTAACTGCTGCCCATAAAGGTTTTATGCAAAAGCTCTTGATTTAATGTTTCCATTAAATCAAATTTAGTGACGGTGGGCGCCCTTGGTCGTGGCATCACTGCTGATAATTGGCAAAATGCATTCCCAGGATGCACTATATATACCTGGAAATATCTCTGGCAGAATATCAGTTCTTCTTCGACCACATCACCATGGCACACAAGGTAACCTGATTACAGGTAGTAATAGGCTGAACGAAACACTTACCAACTTAAACTCGTTAAATTATTCTCTTGGGTACGAAATTGTTGCTTTAACACAAGCAGTTGTAGTTTAATATTTCGTAAATGTAATTCTTGTAAAATAATAAGCTGTTATAATAGTATGTGTCATGCTATCTTAGTCAAATTTTCAGTCGTTAATAAAATACTTTTTATTCATCCACTCAAGTTCAAATACATTTATTTTCTTTTAGTAGATGACACGTGATGTTAATACAGTTTTTTTCAAATACTAAATCATTAACTAAATTTACTTAGTTAATTTTTGTCTTATATTGGAGAAAAACGTTTGTGAACAAAAAAGGCAAGTTATGCAATAAAGTTATATCGTCCCATTTAGCCTTAAATAAGTGATAACATAGGATTTAATGTTATAGGTTACGTTGTACAGCAGCTGTAGTAGCGCATAGGTTATGTTACATGTAATAAAACTTTTTTTGTTGACCTGTGTACGAATTGACTTTAAAATAGTTTTGTTTGTATTACTTGTTTTTACCTTATGGTTAAATATTGCTTTAGGTATAACAAGTACAATTCCTTAGCTACAACAATAAAACAGCTATAAGAGCTGTATGTATAGCTAACACGGTTACCACCATCAGAAAGTTACACTTGATCTGTGTTGGATTTGATCTAATCTTTGAGTGCAGTTGTAACCTTCTGAAGATGTTGATCTAGTAAAACGTTCGTAGTTGTTTAATATACCTTTAAATTGTAAATCATTTCAAACCATGGTTCTCCTAGAAACGCAGTATTTTTCTTCAAATTTGTTTGTTTGAAATTAAAAATAAAAGATGTTGAAAATTATAGTGAAATATTCTGTCCGTTTAAATAGAGAGCGTGGGAAGATTTATTTAATAAATTTCGTTAGAAATATCTTTGCAATATATAAATTGGAAAGATATTGGTATTTTAAGAAATATAAATAATAATATTATCCCACTTTAGAGTAAGGAACTCTGTATGATAAAGTAAACACATTTGGAAATGAGAGATTTTTTACGTTACAATGTCAAACGATATATTAGAATTTGGAGTTACACACACAAATGCCGACTATTGTAGTTTATTCGTAAAATTACTTTATTTGTTCTTCCTTTATTATTTTATAACTTTTATAATAAAATAACTACGTTCTTTTATAGTTAATGTGAATTAACGTACATGAATATAACAATCTGTAACTATCCTAAGGTTTAGACTTACATCTGCTATAAATACGCCAGTCCGGGACAACAAATTTAATTCCAACCAAACGAATAATATTTGTTATAATAATTAATGCGATAAGGTCGAATTTTCTGATTAATCGTATGATCAAAAAAATGGTTAATTAATAGAATTGTTAATTATTATAACTAATTCCGGTACGTAGGTATGTATTGGCTACAATAAAAAAATATGCTTTCTTACTTTTTGGAACCATTATATTGTATTTTTTCAGGACATTCTATTATCTGTTTTTGGTTGTTACCTAAATGGAGCCTATTAAGCATTTGAAATTTGTGCACATTTATTCATTAATACTTTTAATAAAACCTTTTCGTGTGACAGAGCCTTAGAGTCTGAAACAATACCTTTTTACAGTATTTTATACTTCAGACATCTTTATGGTGTATTTTTACTTAGTGTATAACTGTGAATATAAAACATATAACCAGTGCAATTATTAGTTTATTGATTTTGACAAAAAAATTGATTATATTATTTAAAATTACGTTAATTTTTTTTTATAATTAGAAAAATTTCCTTTTTCGTCCTTCAGAGAAGGTTTGTCTAACTTGGTAAAATTGACTTTGAGTATTATGTAATATTGCCTAGATTCTCTTGCTTGGCTTGGCACTAGTAGCAGCTGGTCAGCCTCAGCAACATCTTCCGTCTCTATATTCTGGTGAGGAGTATGACCCACATCCCCGGTACGCCTTCTCTTACAGCGTCAATGACGCCTACACTGGAGACAGCAAGAGCCAAGAAGAATCTAGGGACGGGGACTTGGTGAAGGGTAGATATAGTTTGATCGAGCCAGACGGCTCCAGGCGAACCGTTGACTACTACGCAGATGATGCCAGTGGCTTCCAGGCTCAGGTTTACAATGAAGCAGGTGTTGCTCCGCCATCGATGTACACTTCTTCACGTCGCATCTCAGTTCCAAATGCGGTGCATGATGGTTCATCTAACATCGCTGCTTCTAGATCACCATATGCTGCCCAAACTCTACCTGCATCCAGAACTTACACTCCGCTCGCAGCATTTACTGCCCAAGCTCTACCTGCCTCAAGAACCTACGCTCCGCGCGCCGCATATGCTACCCAAGGTCTACCTGCCTCCAGAACCTACGCTCCGCTCGCAGCATATACTGCCCAAGCTCTACCTGCCTCCAGAACCTACGCTCCGCTCGCCTCATATGCAACTCAAAGTAATGCTCTTCCTTCGGCTAGAGTGTCAGTTCCGTTTGCCCGTCCTTCATCTTCTCCTTTCTCTACTTTCTCTTCTTCAGTTTCATCCCGTACTCGTTATCCTACAGCTACATCTTACGCATCTACAGCGCTTGTTCCTTTATCTTCAAGTACTCTTCATCAGGCAGGCCAGTCCATCACTACGTCTTCAATCTCAGCCGTGCCTCGTTATCCAGATGTATATTCTCCAGTTAGATCTTATGCCTCTCCAGTATCTTCAATCCCTTCAGGTTCTCTTTATCAGAGCGGCCAGGTCTTCAGCGCGTCTTCCGCTTCTAACCTTGCCTCTGCTGTTTCACCACTATCTCCCAATACGTTATCCTCCAACACTTACACCCGATATGCTTCGCCTCATGCTTCCTTCTCCTACTAAAGTATGCTTCCAACGTTTCTAATAAAACCACTTACGATTATGTAATTGTTTTTTTTATATTTTAGGTTTTATAATTTACTGTGAATAAATATTATGCATTTTAAAAGAAGGCTTTAATAAACCTATTTATTTACGTTCTTTTAGAATTGTAAAATGAATGGTTTTTAGCGAATGGTTACCGAAGTTAAAATTTGATTTTTTATGTCATATTTATTATTCATACTAAGTAACACCCTTTCATTTCAATAAACAATAACTTTAATCTTTTTTAAAGTTTTTCCGTTACCAAACTCTAAGAAGTGGAATATGTTTAATGTAACCAAATTGCTAATACTGATGTCTAATTATAAAATGATGGGTACATAAAAAGCTATTATTGAAAAATACTGGGTTAAATGCTTGTTATACAAGGTTGCTAATTCTAAAAGAAGTGCCTCCGAAGGAATTTGAAATATCCAGATTCAAAGGATGTATCCAAAACTTAGTTTGCATACGTCATTACTACCCCAAGTCTAAAGTGGATAAAATGTATTTTAATTTCAAAATTTATTTTTGTTTACACCAATAAATAGTTTTGCTTGTGAATTGCTTTAAATATATGTTACTTGCGCTGTTTGCTTCTAGTTTGGTCTTGAATCTCTAGTATGGACTTATTTATTTTAAAATTCAGCTACAAAAGCATTAATTCGATTTACAGTGAAGAAGACCGTTTTGGCAAAGTTTCTTTTTGTCATCTCAAACTCTACGTGAGCTTCTGGTGAGCTGCAATTGCGAATTTTCGAGATATTTGCTTTACCAGTAGGTAACAAAGAAAAGTTTTATTTTAGTTATTTTTTATTAAATAATTACAATTAATAAAAATAAAGTAACATAACCTATGCGTTAAAACAGCTGTTCTGCCACATAACCTATAACATAAAATCAGCTGTTTTATGAAATCATATTACCACCTATTTTAAGCCAAATAGGATGAAGTAACTATATTGCATACTTTGCCCCTTTTGTGAATTTTTTTTCTCATATGCAACGAAAATTAATTCATTAAATTTAGTTCATGAATTTATATTTGAAAAAAAACTGTATTAAAATCAAGTGTCATCTACTACAAGTTTAAAAAAAAATGTTTTTGTAGTTGAGTGGAAGAATAAAACGTATTATTTTATTTAGCGATTGAAAATTTGTACAGAAAACAATTATATATATATAAGGAGAACTAATAGAAGAAATTGAAAAAAGTTAGTTCTCATACTTTGTTTAAAAATTTTTTTAAAAATTAAATAAAGAAATATTACAGCGAACTAATGCAGTTTAAGAACTCGAATCCCAGCAACATATTTAACTGTAGGCCTAAACATAGTTTAACAAAAATATATTTGCAAACGAAATTAATACATAATCAAAAAAATTCTTACTGTACATAATATTAAAAATTATATATTTTTAAAAATATGTATTTGTTATATTGAAATTCTGAAAATTTACTTGATTAAGTTACAGAAACTGTGATATCCAACTACGATATTACCTGCAAGTAGATGAGGTAGCTCCTACTAATTATTTTTCTTAATGAAGCTCTTAATAGATTCACTTTCAGACGCAAAATTGTTATAAATTCACAGTTATTAATTATGTTATTACCAACTATAGACAAATATACGATTTTGATTTTTTTTTCTTGACCCGAAAGTTTTGCATAGAAGATAACAGATTTTAGATTTGGCATAAATGTTGAAGATGGTTGTTACAGTTGTGAGTGAAAGCTGGACAGGTTAAGAGGATGAATGTTGCGGCCAAACTACCTCTAGTAGCCCTGGAGGGAGTATTTAGAAGTGCGGGCTTAGAGAGAACAGCTATAATTTACATAACTGTCAAAATATTGGGGCCTAATTGTTCACGGTAATAAATAAACAAATAATATATTTTTCTCTATCCAGTATTGAACCAATTTGTGCATCATCCTTATTACCTAAGTTGTCTTGCAAGCCACATCTTATTACCTACATTGCCTTGCAAACAAAGCGTTATTATTTAGTTTATCTTGCAAACGATGCCTTATTATTTAGTTTGTCTTGCAAGCTACATCTTATTACCTACATTGCCTTGCAAGCAAAGCCTTATTATTTAGTTTATCTTGCAAGCGATACCTTATTTTTTAGTTTGTCTTGCAAGCTACATCTTATTACCTACATTGCCTTGCAAGCAAAGCCTTATTATTTAGTTTATCTTGCAAGCGATGCCTTATTATTTAGTTTGTCTTGCAAGCGACATCTTATTACCTAGATTGCCTTGCAAGCAAAGCCTTATTATTTATTTTATCTTGCAAGCGATGCCTTATTATTTAGTTTGTCTTGCAAGCGATACCTTATTATCTAGGTTGTCTTGCAAGCGACATCTTATTACCTAGATTTCCTTGCAAGCAAAGCCTTATTATTTAGTTTATCTTGCAAGCGATACCTTATTATTTAGTTTGTCTTGCAAGCGACATCTTATTACCTAGATTCCCTTGCAAGCAAAGCCTTATTATTTAGTTTATCTTGCAAGCGATGCCTTATTATTTAGTTTGTCTTGCAAGCGATACCTTATTATCTAGGTTGTCTTGCAAGCGACATCTTATTACCTAGATTGCCTTGCAAGCAAAGCCTTATTATTTAGTTTATCTTGCAAGCGATGCCTTATTATTTAGTTTGTCTTGCAAGTGATACCTTATTATCTAGGTTGTCTTGCAAGCGACATCTTATTACCTAGATTGCCTTGCAAGCAAAGCCTTATTATTTAGTTTATCTTGCAAGCGATGCCTTATTATTTAGTTTGTCTTGCAAGCGATACCTCATTATCTAGGTTGTCTTGCAAGCGACATCTTATTACCTCGATTCCCTTGCAAGCAAAGCCTTATTATTTAGTTTATCTTGCAAGCGATGCCTTATTATTTAGTTTGTCTTGCAAGCGATACCTTATTATCTAGGTTGTCTTGCAAGCGACATCTTATTACCTAGATTGCCTTGCAAGCAAAGCCTTATTATTTAGTTTATCTTGCAAGCGATGCCTTATTATTTAGTTTGTCTTGCAAGCGATACCTTATTATCTAGGTTGTCTTGCAAGCGACATCTTATTACCTAGATTGCCTTGCAAGCAAAGCCTTATTATTTAGTTTATCTTGCAAGCGATGCCTTATTATTTAGTTTGTCTTGCAAGCGACATCTTATTACCTAGATTGCCTTGCAAGCAAAGCGTTATTATTTAGTTTATCTTGCAAGCGATGCCTTATTATTTAGTTTGTCTTGCAAGCGATACCTTATTATCTAGGTTGTCTTGCAAGCGACATCTTATTACCTAGATTGCCTTGCAAGCAAAGCCTTATTATTTAGTTTATCTTGCAAGCGATGCCTTATTATTTAGTTTGCCTTGCAAGTGATACCTTATTATCTAGGTTGTCTTGCAAGCGACATCTTATTACCTAGATTGCCTTGCAAGCAAAGCCTTATTATTTAGTTTATCTTGCAAGCGATGCCTTATTATTTAGTTTGTCTTGCAAGCGACATCTTATTACCTAGATTTCCTTGCAAGCAAAGCCTTATTATTTAGTTTATCTTGCAAGCGATACCTTATTATTTAGTTTGTCTTGCAAGCGACATCTTATTACCTAGATTGCCTTGCAAGCAAAGCCTTATTATTTAGTTTATCTTGCAAGCGATGCCTTATTATTTAGTTTGTCTTGCAAGCGATACCTTATTATCTAGGTTGTCTTGCAAGCGACATCTTATTACCTAGATTGCCTTGCAAGGAAAGCCTTATTATTTAGTTTATCTTGCAAGTGATGCCTTATTATTTAGTTTGTCTTGGAAGCGAGACCTTATTACCTAAGTTGTCTTGCAAGCCACATCTTATTACCTAGATTGCCTTGCAAACAAAGCGTTATTATTTAGTTTATCGTGCAAGCGATAGCTTATTATTTAGTTTATCTTGCAAGCGAGGCCTTATTATCTAGGTTGTCTTGCAAGTGACATCTTATTACCTAGATTGCTTTGCAAGCAAAGCTTTATTATTTAGTTTATCTTGCAAGCGATACCTTATTATTTAGTTTGTCTTGCAACCGATGCCTTATTATTTAGTTTGTCTTGCAAGCTACATCTTATTACCTAGATTGCCTTGCAAGGAAAGCCTTATTATTTAGTTTATCTTGCAAGCGATGCCTTATTATTTAGTTTGTCTTGCAAGCGATGCCTTATTATTTAGTTTGTCTTGCAAGCTACATCTTATTACCTAGATTGCCTTGCAAGGAAAGCCTTATTATTTAGTTTGTCTTGCAAGCGATACCTTATTATCTACGTTGTCTTGCAAGCGACATCTTATTACCTAGATTGCTTTGCAAGCAAAGCCTTATGATTTAGTTTATGTTGCAAGCGATACCTTATTATTTAGTTTGTCTTGCAAGCGATGCCTTATTATTTAGTTTGTCTTGCAAGCTACATCTTATTACCTAGATTGCCTTGCAAGGAAAGCCTTATTATTTAGTTTGTCTTGCAAGCGATACCTTATTATCTAGGTTGTCTTGCAAGCGACATCTTATTACCTAGATTGCCTTGCAAGGAAAGCCTTATTATTTAGTTTATCTTGCAAGCGATGCCTTATTATTTAGTTTGTCTTGCAAGCGAGACCTTATTACCTAAGTTGTCTTGCAAGCCACATCTTATTACCTAGATTGCCTTGCAAACAAAGCGTTATTATTTAGTTTATCGTGCAAGCGATAGCTTATTATTTAGTTTATCTTGCAAGCGAGGCCTTATTATCTAGGTTGTCTTGCAAGCGACATCTTATTACCTAGATTGCCTTGCAAGCAAACCCTTATTATTTAGTTTATCTTGCAAGCGATGCCTTATTATTTAGTTTGCCTTGCAAGTGATACCTTATTATCTAGGTTGTCTTGCAAGCGACATCTTATTACCTAGATTGCCTTGCAAGCAAAGCCTTATTATTTAGTTTATCTTGCAAGCGATACCTTATTATTTAGTTTGTCTTGCAAGCGACATCTTATTACCTAGATTGCCTTGCAAGCAAAGCCTTATTATTTAGTTTATCTTGCAAGCGATGCCTTATTATTTAGTTTGTCTTGCAAGCGATACCTTATTATCTAGGTTGTCTTGCAAGCGACATCTTATTACCTAGATTGCCTTGCAAGGAACGCCTTATTATTTAGTTTATCTTGCAAGCGATGCCTTATTATTTAGTTTGTCTTGCAAGCGAGACCTTATTACCTAAGTTGTCTTGCAAGCCACATCTTATTACCTAGATTGCCTTGCAAACAAAGCGTTATTATTTAGTTTATCGTGCAAGCGATAGCTTATTATTTAGTTTATCTTGCAAGCGAGGCCTTATTATCTAGGTTGTCTTGCAAGCGACATCTTATTACCTAGATTGCCTTGCAAGCAAAGCCTTATTATTTAGTTTATCTTGCAAGCGATACCTTATTATTTAGTTTGTCTTGCAAGCGATGCCTTATTATTTAGTTTGTCTTGCAAGCGAGACCTTATTACCTAAGTTGTCTTGCAAGCCACATCTTATTACCTAGATTGCCTTGCAAACAAAGCGTTATTATTTAGTTTATCGTGCAAGCGATAGCTTATTATTTAGTTTATCTTGCAAGCGAGGCCTTATTATCTAGGTTGTCTTGCAAGCGACATCTTATTACCTAGATTGCCTTGCAAGCAAAGCCTTATTATTTAGTTTATCTTGCAAGCGATACCTTATTATTTAGTTTGTCTTGCAAGCGATGCCTTATTATTTAGTTTGTCTTGCAAGCGAGACGTTATTACCTAAGTTGTCTTGCAAGCCACATCTTATTACCTAGATTGCCTTGCAAACAAAGCGTTATTATTTAGTTTATCGTGCAAGCGATAGCTTATTATTTAGTTTATCTTGCAAGCGAGGCCTTATTATCTAGGTTGTCTTGCAAGCGACATCTTATTACCTAGATTGCCTTGCAAGCAAAGCCTTATTATTTAGTTTATCTTGCAAGCGATACCTTATTATTTAGTTTGTCTTGCAAGCGATGCCTTATTATTTAGTTTGTCTTGCAAGCGAGACGTTATTACCTAAGTTGTCTTGCAAGCCACATCTTATTACCTAGATTGCCTTGCAAACAAAACGTTATTATTTAGTTTATCGTGCAAGCGATAGCTTATTATTTAGTTTATCTTGCAAGCGAGGCCTTATTATCTAGGTTGTCTTGCAAGCGACATCTTATTACCTAGATTGCCTTGCAAGCAAAGCCTTATTATTTAGTTTATCTTGCAAGCGATAGCTTATTATTTAGTTTGTCTTGCAATCGAGGCCTTATTATTTAAGTTGTCTTGCAACAATATATATATATATATGTTGTACAAATTTTCAATCGTTAATAATAATAATAATAAAATACGTTTTTATTCATCCAATCATGTTCAAATACATTTTCTCAAACCTATCGTGGATGACAATTGATGTTGATACAATTTTAAAAAATATTTATTAACTTTATTTTAAAAAATTGTTGTCCCGGTCGGATTCGAACTGTGGATCTACAACATGTTTGAAAAGCAGCAGTTTTAGCACTGAGCCAATATTCCTAGAGCAGAATCCTGCCCTAAGATGTACTATATGAAATTATAAGAAAAAGATTATTTTCAGTAGTGGAGTATTACAAGAGGTGGATAGAGTGAGAAGTTTTAAACCAATAAAAACTTCTTAAATTAGAAAAGTAGAAGAAAGCAAATAAATAGTAACAAACATAAATCATTGTCCAACACCATATATTGTATAAAACGGAAATTGAAAATTGCTAGCAATTCGCTTTATATTTTGCCAATTAATATTGCGATTCTGTCATATATGTATTATATAATACATATTTATATTACTTGTAATTATAAAATAAAAAGTAACTAAAATAAAATTTATCTTTTTGGACCTCAGTAGGAATTAACTTTAATTTTTTTTCTATATTACTATTTTACTTTTAAATGATGTTTCAACTATTTGTTTTGTAAAGTAATAAGATGATTATAGGCCTGCTACTAACTTGAAGCGGTAAGAGTTCGATCCCCGGTAGCGGCCTAAAGTTTGAGGAACTATTAAACCCTCTAGCTGCACTAAGTCTGTGAGAATGAGAATCTAGCAGCAAGCCTAGTTTAGTGATATAAGCGCTGTGCTGGAGACTTTAATGCCAAGCATGATTGCTCTACCCTGTCTATCTCTCTTCAAGCCAAGCCCAGTGGTACAGAAGGGACTTGATACCATCATTATATTGTTAATACTAAACTTGTAACCTGCTGATCGTTAATTTATATCAGTTGTTCCTGAATAGTTATGCTATTTACACATAATTAGTAATAGATTAATGGCTTTGAGAACAAAACAAACTGGGATGTATACATATACCTTTTATTGTGCTTTCTTGAATGTATTTATGTTCTACTGTGAATTGCATTCAAAATATTTGTTAAAAATATGTTTTGCCTGATTATTTATATTTCTAACGTGTTTGTTGCAAGTATATTTAGTGACGTAAGTATTCTAATACATTTAAATATGTTTCAGGTAAGAGCAAAGTTCCAGATTATCGGTTTGGTGCCGCTTGATTCATTAGAAGTAAGTAATAAACAGCATTGCATGTAAAATTATATTAAGAACAATGACGTTTGTTATTGAATTGTGTTTTGTTATCTGTGCGTAAAATATTGTGTTCAAATATTATTCTGATATGCGTGTAAGTATATATATATATATATATATATATATACATATATATATATATATATATATTTATTTAATTATTTATTTATATATATACATATATATATATATATATATATATATATATATATATATATATATATTGCAAACTTTCTTGTTCAACAGTTAATAAATATTTAGCAAGCAAAATATTATCTATAAACCATACATAAAGATACACTTGCACGTGCGCGCACGCACGCGCGCGCGCACACACACACACACACACACACACACATCGACGCCCACGCACACGTGCGCGCGCGCGTAAACACACACACACACACACACACACAATCACATACGTATATATTCTTCATTGACATTAATATAATTGAGATAATATTTTCTTTTTAATTAATTCAGTTTTCAACGGATATAGATACAACATTCACTAATTTTTGCAATTTTGTAAGGTAAAACTCAAAATTTTCTCTGTCCTGCATATTATCTTCTTTAATAAGATTTAGTCGGAGAAAAAATAGAAATGTAGGGTAAATTTAAGATTTGCATATTTAACTTATAATCACAGCACCCTATAAGATGAATTTTGCGCACATTCTCCGCTATTCAAGGACGTATTGATGACTCTACTCAGCATGGAACTTTAAAATTATATCGTGGTTTAAATATTTTTCGAATGCAAGACAAACGTTTCACTAGGAAATTAATCAGATTGTGTAATAGTTACTAATCAGCGAGTTTTTGTGAAGATTTAAACATCCAAATTTGTATTCAATTTCAAAACATATTTTAGATAAATAAATTTAACTTTCAGTAAGTTTTTATATTAACTTTTAAAATTTAGTGTATATTTTTATTCATAAACACTGGTTATTAGTTGAGAGGTGATTAAAGGTTTTGTAGTAGAATTCATAATTTCCATAAAAAGGATCCAATCTTAGTAATTGTGTAGCTATAAACCTTAGTATAGAATTAATAATTTTAATTGCATTAATACAGTAACCCAGATTTACCATCAGCTTCAACATTCTTGAAGCAAATGGCCAAGCAGTGGTGACGTTGGAGAGTAAACCTTCTATCAGTTTATCTTACAACTGCTAGCCATTATAGGTCGCCTATCCCGTTTATACTACCACCTGTTACCGTTAGAGGTTGCCTTTATACCAACATATATAACCTAAACAATCAGATATATGGTGTTTATAAGTTTAAACAATCATAATTTAATTTGAAAACTATTTAAACACAACTTCTGAATAGCCATAATGGTAACAGTTTTAGCATAAACCGTAGTATTTGTCTCGGAAGTCTTCAAACAAATCTGTTCAACTTCAGAAATCTTTCACTTATGTATTGAATGTTATTTCTCCATCCCAAAAAATTAATCGTTTTTTATTTCAAATACAACGTATTTTAGAATGTCTAATGAACCATCGAACGAAGATGAAATCTTAAAATAATAGGCCTCTAAAAGACTGTTTCAAATAAACATTTTAATTCAGAAAATAAAAATTAGAAATTTCTAATATACTCATCCTTACTTCACCAGAACTGTTCAAAGTTTTGAGAATGAAATTAATCCAAAACGCCTCAACAAAT
Source organism: Prosapia bicincta (assembly GCA_036971475.1). Taxonomy (NCBI): domain Eukaryota; kingdom Metazoa; phylum Arthropoda; class Insecta; order Hemiptera; family Cercopidae; genus Prosapia; species Prosapia bicincta. Next base: position 46,676,653 of record JBAIZL010000003.1, read on the forward strand.
TAAAATATTTTAATGTTGGGTGAGGCAAAAAATGTATTGAAATGTGTAATAGAAATTAAGTTTGAATTTTTGTTGAAAAAATAAAAATATAATATTTTTTCAATTTAAAACAAATCACTTGTATATTTAATTACTATATATTAATTTAACATCACTTTTATAAATACGGAATATTACTATGAATTTATTAGCGCTTAGATGAATATAAATTAGACATACCTAAATGATTCGTACGACTTGGTTGTAAGTATCACGGCCTACAGAAAGACGGAATATTGTACATAAGATACAAATCTTTCCCTGGTTTAAAACATACTAATAGTTTTATAGATTAAATTTATTAAAAGCCGTTACTACTATTAGAATAGGTTTAGAAATGTCATCATATAAGTTAAAATAAAATTAGTACAATAATGGTCCACGTCCGCGCTTGCCCTGCACCTACAGAGATGCTACAATGGCTGTTAATGTTTCACAGGTTAGTTCTGCCCACAGAGGTCAGGGGGCTATAATACTTTCAAAATTATCTGCCACAGAGGTCAGGGGGCTATAATACTTTCAAAATTATGTTCACAGGTTAGTTCTGCCCACAGAGGTCAGGGGGCTATAATACTTTCAAAATTATGTTCACAGGTTAGTTCTGCCCACAGAGGTCAGGGGGCTATAATACTTTCAAAATTATGTTCACAGGTTAGTTCTGCCCACAGAGGTCAGGGGGCTATAATACTTTCAAAATTATGTTCACAGGTTAGTTCTGCCCACAGAGGTCAGGGGGCTATAATACTTTCAAAATTATGCAATGGAACAAAAAATTTAAATAAGTACAAACATGAATGTACGCGACTATATAAGTAATGTTCCCATCTATTTTTGTCTTGAAACATGTTTCAGGATGTTTTATCTGGAATTCTCAAAGCGTCACCTCTTATTAAGAACTATCGCTTCAAAAACTACCCTAAAATCCTGACTAAGTCCCAAACGTTTTAAATACATACGAGTACGTCTACGAAAATATACAAGACAATGCTTTTTCGTCCATGAACTATTTAACACACGGTGAATTACTAATAAGTTTTCAAGTTAGTATTAATAATAATTGTAAACATTTTATTATAAATATCGCAAGAACGTGCGCGCGCGTGCGTGTGCGTGAGAAACAAACAACTAATACTTATTCATAGAGCAAGTGTATAGAGTATAGCGTTCATGTTACAGATGGACTGATATTTATGTGAAACCTGTGATAAATGGAGAGTGTACCAAGAGCAATACATTCAAGCATAGATGAGACTCGGTGTACTGGTAGATTATTGCGAGTAGCTGATCCTGTGGTCGTTCAACGACATGTTGCTTCATGTAACAGTTATTACTACCTAGCTGCCTTGCGATATTATCGATTTTTTTGCTCGACATTTCGTAACGTTACCCATTACTCTTCAGGTCTGGATCAGATAAGCTTTACGCTGCGGTTATGGTTCGTACGCGTTACTTTCTTCAAGTACATTCCTTCACTTTAACGTTTGGTTTAACAAATTATTTCTTACATTGCTTTTCATATTAATCGATATAATACGTCTATACTCGTGTGGTCTCACTAAAAAATAATCTATGAATACAACCTTATTCTTATATAATTGACAACGAATCTTACTAGCAAACTCCAGTGTACATGTAAAACACAATCCGTGCAACAAAACGTTTAATGCCGTATACGGGTTTCGGCAAAAAGGTAACCATCATCAGGGGCTAAGAAACAATAAATATAAATAATTGTAGCATCGTTTAAAAAAATGATGAAATTTCCCTGATTAATTACTCGTAACTGTCTAGACATTTACTGCATTACGCTCCAATCAATTTAAGGGAGTTTTTCAACTTTTAAATATTCTTTGTTGCTGGTAAGATTAGTTGTACTTAATACAAATAAAAGACATACACAAAACTAACAAATTAATCTTGTATCAACTCAGACGCGTTTCAATGACAAAGTCATCATCATCATCGGTGAGTGTTGCTACTATAACCTCTACTACAACAGTTAGTTCTAAGTTAGAGGTTATAGTAGCATAACTCACTGATGATGATGACTTTGTTATTGAAATGCATCAGAGTTATTAAATGATTAATTTGTGAGTCTTGTGCATGTCTTTTATTTGTATTAACATAACCTCACAAGCTAAACTCAAAGAATAGTTGTATTTATTTACCTGCTGCAATTTTATAAAAATACTAAGAGCCCTTAAGTCACATAAAGGCTTCTCAAGACTTAACATATAATCATCACAAGTAGGTTTAACTGTAACTCAATAAATATTCTACATTGTCTAAGAGCAACATATTATCCGAAATCATTAAACCTTTGTCGCCTTTTTAAGCCGAATGTTTTAAGCCATCGTTTTCTATAAACGAAACCGGAACTAAACGATCCGGAAGAGCGGATCCAATTACTTTATTTCCTCAAACACTAAAGGTCAAGCGGAGAGCACCTTGTGAGGTAAACACACACCTTGTGGGGTAATTGCAGATCACTTGACTTGGATTGAGTTGTTAATTAAAATCAGATTCTTCTGCCAGTAATGGTTAATATTTACAGCTTAATAACAGCGGTAACATAATATAGTTATTTTACTAATTCTTATCTGTGTAATAAATTGGGCGTAACTTGAACGATTATAAGTGAAAACGTCATGTAAAAGAACATGATCCCTTGGAAGGTACGATTTCCAATTTTGTTGAGTTTAATATTTTGTAATAAGTACATATTCAAATTTATAAGTATTTTAAAGTAATTTCTAATTATTACATAATTCATGTCACACTCGCACAGATTTGGTAATAGAAATAAAAGGTTGCTGTTTGCGAGTCAAGTGTAATGCTTTATTCGGCGACGTTTCGATAACTAGACCGTTATCATCATCAGGCCTGACGCACACCGCCGTCGGAGGATTATGATTCGAAATTATTAATTAATATGGACAAAACAGAATTAAGAATATCCCTCCCTTTTATAACAATCTGTGACAAATATTCCTCCTCGGGCCGTCGACGATGTGCGTATATAGAATTTAATATAATAATTATAATAAAAAAATGTATTAAATTAATTACCAGTTACGAGTCGTCCTTAGGTGTATAAAGTTACCTTCAGCTGCTTACTGGTTCCCTCGGGAAGATGGCATGCCCAGAAATGTGCTCCGTCGGTCACCAAGCACGGACCTGTTAGCTGGGACTCTCGGTATTGGACTGCTACCCATCCTAACTTGGTTATTACAATCAAGCGTTACAGCGCTGTCGCACAGCTGTATTGCTATCGGTCAACTACAGGACTTGGGCGACAAGAGCGCGATGCTTCCGCTTTACACTGATTTCCTTCCTTCGTATTAAAGGCCTCATGATAACGAGCTAGTTATCGAAACGTTGCCGTAGTTCATTTAAATATTATACTCCACTCGCAAAACAGCCGCCTTTTTTCATACTATAATTATTACATTTAAAAATAAAATCCAAAATCACAATAAAAAAAGGTATAAAAAAATTAATAACTAAATACGAGAAATTAATACTTATAATAGTTACTTACTCATTTATCTCTTTAATATATTATAAAATTAAATACTAAAAAAATAAAATTAAACTCTCGCTACTAGTTTCTTGACCAGCTTGTTTTAGTGACCACTTCGCCATATTCAGAGTTGACTTACACTGTTGATTGTGGCATTATTTCCGAAGCTATTCTTGTTTAAAAACTAGTGGTCAGTGAAATTTTGAATGGATTTTGTTTACGTTTATCTTTGTAAATTGTTCTCGCAAGCTAAGGTAATATAAATTATATTCAACTTCGCGCTTTCGATGGCCATGTTACTAATCTTCAGAGTATTTTGTTGCAATTTTCCAACTAATGCAACCAGTATTAATTCTGAAAGAGTTTAAAATTCATTTCCAAAAATGTATCAAAGAAGATAACTTTTTAAAATCTAGATAGTACGAAGCTAGAATCTAGTATTATATTGAATAATGTTGTATACAGTGAAGGGATACATTACTTGGTGAGAAAATGTTATCTCTAGGCTAGTTTGTAAGAAACTGACGGCACTACGAAAGAAATATTTAGAAAAAATAATACTTTGAAATGTATTCAAGCAGAACGTTATTGCAAATACAGAGATTAGAGTTGAACATGCATTTATAGTTGTTTTGTAAGAGACTTTTTCAAATGAAGTGTCAACGTGCTGCGTAGAAAGCAACTCTTATTCTCTAAGGATAAAATAACACACACAAGTCTTCCAAATAATTATATACGATATTAAGATTGCATACTGCTAATACAAAGAGGTGCGGCCACATCTCTTGTGTGAGGGATTTTCAGAACTTGTATTTATTTCTACCCTTCATTTAGTTTATCTGTCAGTGTAGAAGCTCTACATTTTTACTCTAGTAAGTTCAAGATTTGAAGAGTTATGCGCCTCCAGATATTAAGGCTTCTATAGCATTCGTTAAGTCTGACGCATGCGCAGCTTGAAGGCTGGCGCAGGAGTTTAGATAATAGAGAACCATAGCTTGAATCCTTAGAGAACCATTCTTTTATCGCTGTATCTTTTTACTTTACCACCAAGCCTATCAAAGTATTGATGTCATAAACTGAATGAGGCCAAGAATAAATAATGTTTTATCTACGATTATTTTCAATTAAACCATTCCCCATGCTTCATATATTTATGTACACATTAGTTTTATTACATGGTATATTACAAAATTTAAAAGACCAAATTCTTAAAATTACTTTTTAAGGTGGATTATATGTCGCTCATTTTGTCCAAAATAACTGAAATATTTCCCATAACGTAATCTTTAATACCCTCGAGAATTAACAGCGTAGTTGGATCCAGGTGTACCGTAGTTATTCGATGTACCTGATCCACTGTTTGATCCAGATGTACCATAGACGTTTGTTGCAGCTGATCCATAAGCAGCTTGTGCAGATGATCCATAGCTGTTTTGTCCAGCTGATCCGTAATTATTCGATGTACTTGATCCACTGTTTGATCCAGATGTACCATAGAAGTTTGTTGCAGCTGATCCATAAGCAGCTGGTGCAGATGATCCATAGCTATTTTGTCCAGCTGATCCGTAGCTATTCGATGTACCTGATCCACTGTTTGATCCAGATGTACCATAGAAGTTTGTTGCAGGTGATCCATAACTGGCTGGAGCATAACCATAGCTGTTTGGTCCAGGAGCTCCGTAGTTATTCGATGTACTTGAACCACTATTGGATCCCGATACTCCGTAGAAGTTTGTTGCTGATCCATACGATCCATAGGATCTATAATTGCCTGGCCCTTGGTAATTTTGAGATGACGAAGCATAGTTTGATCCAGAAGGGATGTAGCTTGGGACAGGGAAGGTAGCAGTAGTAGTGGCAGCTGTTGTGGAGGTCGAGGAAGAAGACGAGGGGTGGTTGAGGGGTTCCCGGCGGACCAGAGCGTTGAACCCGTTCTGAGCGTCGGCTGTGTATTCCACAACGCGACGACTGCCGTCAGGTTCTACGAGGCTGTAGCTGCCCCGGACAGAGTCTCCGTTACGGACTTCGTGCTGGCTTTTCAAGTCTCCGGTGGTGGAATCTTGAACGTTATAGGCGAAGCTGTATTGAGGGTTGGGATCGTATTCGTCGACACGAGTTGCAGGTGCATAGGCGGGTTGAGTATAACCAATTGGTTGGCGTATGTACGACTGTGGCGCAGCGCTCGAGGATGACGGAGTAGAATAGTAAGCTTGTGGTGCACTGGATGGGCTGTTGTAGGAAGCGTAGGGTAAACTGCCTCCTCTAGATCCCGCGGCCCGTCCTGCTGGAGAGTAGAGTCTGGTGTAGCTTCCTTGGCCTGCAGCCAGGCAAAGCATAGCGGACAGAATCGCCAACTGGGGACAGAAGAACTAGTCACTGCGTAGGTCTACATTTTATCGTCTACTTATAAATATAAGTAGTTAATTACTATACTCTCTTATACAAGGCGCTATTTTAGGCAGTTAAATTCATACATTCAGCAAATTTTACATTTTTAAAGGAAACATTGACATACATATACCACTATTATTTAAGCTTAGCTTGTGTGGTTATGTTAAAACAAATAAAATACATACACGAGACTTACAAATTAATCATTAAAAATTATTGCAATTAAAAATTACGTCAAAGTTGCTCTAACGTTTGGAGATACCAGCCATCAGATTCCAAGGCGTCAGATTAATTATAATGTTTTCTAATCGATAAAATATTGAAAATAAATTAAATAATATTTATGCGTTACATATTATTATTCAATGAAGGTATAAAATTTAAACTTAGATATTATATAAATATTTGCACGAAATAAAATTAAATCCTGCAACCGAAATGAATTTACATCAAATTTGTTGACAAAATGTGATATATATATATATATATATATATATTACCTGTTTCTGCATGTTGTTCTTTCGCTGATAACCTGTACTAATGTAACTTCTAAAGGAACTACAAGCATATATATAGTTATAGCTGCAGTAATGCTTCAGTGATCGTATATAGTTTCATTTTTTATACGTTTTTTTTTTTATAGTATTAAAGCTACTGTGTTGTATGAGTGTTGCAAGGATACGGTGTCATATTTTAGGATTATTTTCTAAGCGTTACAACTATCCCTTAATGTTTTAAGAATTTAGTTTCTATGGTAAAATTTACGTTTTTTTTTAGTTTTTTTTGAGAATGTTTTATATAATTAAATTATTATATTGATGACACCACTTTCTATTATGTAGGTTAGGCTTTCGTTAAATACTGTTGTAGTGTTTGTATATGCTCGGCATTAAAAAGGTTATATCATTCAGTGTATGGGGAATTTGTAAGGGGTGAGCCAAGATTCCATACAAGTTGCACAGACTATACTTTTAATACACTATATTTTTTTTTCGTATTAGTGAATATTTTATAACTCATATAAAATAACAGTTTTATTCAATGTAAAGTAAAAATTAAATTATATTGGCAATTCAGTTTAAAAAAAAATTAATAATTAAAAAAATAGAACTCTTCGGAAGTACCTAATATGGTACCTTGTTTGTTTCAACATCGCTTAGAATGGAAAAGGAAATTAGGTTCTTAGTATTATGTTAAGTCCTGCCATTAGATAATGGGGATTCACCCCGATCCATTCATTCCACAGATCGACCCTACAACAACTCAGTCTGTTACATATAAACGTGACATTTCAATGAAGAACCGCATCTAACCACGTTAATTTCTGACTGAAACCTTTCAAACTACCATTGTTTGACAATAATACAAACTACATTTGTAAGTACAACCCGTGACATATGTTATTCAATTTTACTTTGTAACATTGTTTACTCTGAATTATTAGCCTTCAACTATTATACTTTAAAATATGTTTTAAACATAATTTGTGTTGGAAATGCTGTTTTTAGAGTATGAGAGCAAAATATGATCTTTTTGCTTTTCGTCATGTCGTGTAATAAGCGTATAATTTATTCTGTTATTTGAAGATACTTGAAACCACTATAATTTATAAAACATATTGTGGTTGATTGTATTAGTGCAACTAATATTCGTGACCTTTTTAATTTAAAAGGCAGTTTGAAGTTGGTGCTAAGGGACGATGCCTCGGCTTTCTTGCACCACTTGAACGTATTTTTAAAAATTTAATATTTAAAATATATGTTTTAATATTTATACATATATTTCTTTGTATGTGTTTTGCGTATACGTTTTTTTATTTATTTAAATTAACTATTTTTAAGTTCTCGCTATTGTGCTATTAAGATTTATTTATTGTTAAATTGTTGTCCATTGTTATGTTTTAAATATTGTTATTATTTATTTACTGTTATATTGTTCGTTGTTGTTATTTTGTTATGTATATTTTTATATTTTTTTAATATTTTTACTTATTTTCTACATTAAGTGTTTTTTTTATTGTTATAGATTTATTGTTGGTTTTTGTTATTTATTGTTATTTTTCTAAATTGCTTTATATTTAATATTATATTATTAATGCTATGTTTGAGGTTTGTTTGTTTTGTAATTTTTGTTTTATTTAAATTTTAGTTTATTAATATGTTTTATCTAAAATATAGCGTTTTTATCTTAGTTTTTGATTGGCGATGATAACCACAATTGGTTTAAAGGCGTTTACGTGTAATACTGTTTAAAATATTAAATAACTCTCTTGGTTTCAAACAAATGAGGACATGGAAAGTTGTTAGGTAGAGCTGAGGAATGTCATGAAGCCGTTTTGATGTTGGGAGATGTTGTCAGTGTATCCAGAAGTGTACTAGAAGCATTTTTACGACCAACATCTGAAATAATAACAGTTGCTCGCGTCTATATTTGCATATCTTTGTTGTATAGTATACATATGTATAGGTATCTTTGTAGCCTATAATTATTTGCGGGGAAGATGGTTTCTTTAAAACACAGGGCTCGCCACGAATAAAAATGAAAATAAAATAACAATTCTTTTAATGAATTGAATGTACTCCTTTCAAATTATGGGTCAAAGAAGGGGGATTTTAGAGATATTCCTGTTGGAGAATAAGGAGACTTTACAACATTCAGTTCTTTGATGAATTTGAATGTCTCAGTTTCAAAAATAGAAAGATAGTAAACTTATTAGGATTCCATAGTAAACATTCCAAGTGTTTTCACAAAACATTATTTCCGAATTCTTTCTGAAGACGTCTTTGGCCATAGATTTAAACATTTAGTTATTATACATTGGTGCTTGTGATTTAGTGGGGTTAAGTCCAAAATTAAAACCAATTTCTTCTTAAAATATTTTTCGACGTATATAAAAAGATTGATAAATTACTCCAATTAACTGGAATTGGATTCTCGTTTGGAGAAGGTTATCCTTGGTAGAATGCGGAACCTTTATCACTTTACGAAAATGTTGAGTAATCATTTACCTGTAAAAATCTTGGGGTTTAATTCAAATCTTTATTTAAGCGCAGATTTATTGAGGCTTGTTACAACTTCTTGAAATACATTTCAATTAAGAACGTTTTGTCCATATTTGGGTCGAAGCGTGACTCTTTAAAAAAGTGGCATTCTTTCCTAAAACGCAGAAAAAATATTGAACTGTCAAAGCTTTCTAAACGGTAATGCAACATAATTACAAATTGCTTCATTAGGGCCCAACTTTTGAAAATAAGTACTTAGGGAAAAACCAATTATGCCAATATTAATAAATAATTTGAAAATTTAATAAACATAATGTTAAACAAATTAGGTTTAATAATTATTATTGGGTAATATGATTGGTGGCGATCATAACACTTTACTTTAGGGCACCTAATAGTTCCTGTCTACTCTGTCTCTCCTGAATGCACATCAGTGGCATAAACAGGGGTGGTTATTGTTTTATACTCAAGCATATCTTCCAAAAGGGCATATTGAAGCTACAAAGAACTTACTTGAGTAACCATGTAATGATTATATAATAAATCTTCACAAGAATGTAAGAAATATGTATTATAGATTATGTCACCAACTAAAAAAATGTTTGTAATCTGAAACTACAAAAATTAGTTTTTTAAGATATGTTTCAGAGAAATAATTTTTCTCCTCTATGAGACAACTTTCATAACAATGAAATAACAAAAGTATGAACAATTTTCCGAATTATAAATTGAATAAAGATGATTGAAAAATACGCAACAATAATAAAATAGCCGACGCTGGATCTGGTGTGGCTTGTAGTGAGCATATATTGCACTCCATTTTAACTTTAATATGTATGTAACATACATTAGGCAAATGATCTGTGTTATGCATTCTTATATGGGTAATTATAGGCACATTTTGGAGCATAAATCATATAAACATACATTTAAACCTTGTTATTAGTATATTCTTTCCAAAGTACAGTACATAAATCTCAGAAAATAATAAAATTTACTGGCTTAGCAATTAGTATGCAGCTAAGGGTGCAGCGCCAGCGTACGGCGCACCATAGGCTGCACTTGGTCCCCCAACGGAAGCTGCATATCCAGCTCGCCCATAACCAAGAGGAGCGCCATATTTTCCGGCCACTGAGGAATAGGGAGCCACTGCAGGTCTACCAATTGCAGCCACTGCTGGAATCGGACCGACAGGGACTCTCCCAGCATATGCGCCTGCAGCATACACACCGGGGTAAGGAGCAACGCCAGGCCTGCCGTAACCAACACCTGCTGACACTGGGCCCACACCGCCTTCTTTACTGACAACAGCGTTAAATCCTTGAACCGGATCTGCTGTGTACTCGACAATGCGTCGGGAACCATCAGGTTCAATCAGACTGTAACGTCCTTGAACAACGTCTCCATTCCTGGTCTCTTGCTGGTCTTTGAAATCCCCTGTGAGAGGCTCTTGCACGCTGTAACTGAATGTGTATTGTGGGTTTGGGTTGTAGTCGGAGTAAGGCGCCGAAGGAGAGTATGGTATACCGGCGCCGGAGTAGGGTATTGAGCCATAGTATGGTGTACCAGCGCCGGAGTAGGGTGCTAGGCCAGAGTATGGTATGCCGGAGGCGCCTCCATAAGGAGGTACAATGCGGGGAGCCGCTGGGAGGCGAGCGGCAAGGTCTCCTGCGTTGGCGGTTCCCACAAGGAGAGCTGTGATTAGCAGCGCCTGAAAAACAATTAATGAATTAGCCACGCCTGATTTGGAGACATTAACCAAACATTACTTATTCTCATTTGAAGATATTAATTACAATGAAATGTATCTATCTTGAGATTTATTATTATTATTATATTACATTGTTCTCTCATGTTTAATACATTTTTAAAGTCACTTTCGCATAAATAAAAATGGCAAAAACATGATGAACTGAATATTAAAACATCCAAAATAATTTCATAACAAAGGCCTAACCTAGATGGAACATGTTTACACTGATATGTATTATAATTTAATTAGACACGTTTTTAGTAAATAGAATACTATAGGAACTGATGAAGTTTTAAAAATTGTTTTCTCTATTTGATTGTGTATCTGACTGTTAAAAAAATACAAATCTTAGTTCTTTTTAAATCATTCTTTATATTTTTACTTTAATATTTACAAAAAGTTCAATTTTAATCGACCTTTCATAAAGTTTAAAACATTATGGCTCACACTTGTTTTGAACATGTATATTTTTACGAAATGTTAAATAAAAGCTAAAAATCGTATGGTGACAATTATCATGTTTCTTGAATGTTATATTTTCTTTGAAGTGAAGTTTTTTTGGTAAACATAAACTTTTTTTTAAACAATATTTTTATTCTAAATTATTATTATTTATAACATTTTATAATAATTAATTAGTTTACCTAACGAATAAAGGAAAGTGTAAATATCTTAAGACACTAAATACTACTGTAGGGGCCGTATTACATCAGCTTACGTACCCAACAAGTTGTGTCTTGCGGCATGATTACAAGATGCTACGCTGATGGTAGTTGTAGGTGCTATGACTAACGATGGGATGCAGAGATGAGCTATATATACACCTTGCCGATAGTTTACTGTCATTAAACGGAATGTCGTACGCCTAATACTTTCATCCTTCGATTTATATATCAACTTTAAGGCGTTCTAAATTAATAACCTAGAAAAATGTTCATCTTGTAATCATCGGTTAATCACTTGTGCAACATCTTCATAGACAAAGTGTTGCCCTAACCTAGATTGGCGGAGACTACAGTAAAACTTGTCCAATTTAATAGTGTCAAACTGAACATACACGTAGCAATAATAAGTACGTAATGACCAATGTAAATGTAATATAATAATTGTTATGTTTTTAAGTTTTGTCATTTAATTCTGTCAGAAATTTAGAAGAAAATTATTCCAACTATTGTTATGCTGTCCGAATTCATTTCCTGTGTATTTAATAGAACATGAAAAATAAAATGTCTACTCTATCATAAACCCATTCATTGTCTAAACTAATAATTCTGTATAGACTTACCTGCATTTTATAAAAGAGTTTCGCAGTTGAATCCGTGACTCCTTGCGAGTACCTAAGCTGACTATATAGTCAGTGGTACTTACATGCGAAGGCCTGGCGTGTTATACCGTTCAAAGGAAGCAATGTTTCTGTTTTATTAAAAAATCTACGGTCTATTTTGGTAAGACTACGTTACCAATAAACAAGTTGTATAAACAAAAACATTGTTATGGTAGTAAATGAAATGAAGGACCTAATATCTGAGCATTTGTTGTCCCTGAAGAACAAAATCGGAGCCTTTTTCCCAGATATAAGCTCGGAAAACTGGGAATTCATGTTAACAAGAGTTAACAAATAAACATTGATATACCTCCTGATCACATTCAAGAACAAACAATTGACTTGCAATATGATTCCAAAGCTAAATTGGATTTCCCAAACATGGATCTCGAAGATTTCTGGCTACTATATCTTCCTGTTTACCCAGAAGTTGCTTGTACAATTTTCATCAACTTATCTATGCGAGACAGGATTTTCAGCCCTGGCTAATATAAAATCTAAATATCGAGCCAGACTAGATGTGGAAAGTGACCTGCGGTGTTCTTTGTCAAAATTTCATCCAAACATACAAAAAATAGTTAACGAGAAACAGTACCAGCCCTCACAATAGCACTACAAAAGTAGCGAACATTTTTCTGGTTATTACTTAAACATAATGTAAGTAAATTTATCATATATAAGTCTAAATTAACTTAATCCGTGAAGGGAGGCGTGACCTCACACCAAAGTGTGAAGGGGGGCTCAGAGCCTAAAAGGTTGAGAACCCCTAATGTACAGGGTCCCGTACATTTTAATCATGCATGGAGCCACCTAGATTTATAATCATACACTGGGTCACCTACATTTATAATCATGCAATACGTTCACTACACTTTTAATCATGAATGGGACAACTACATTTATAATCATGCATGGGACACCTACATTTATAATCATGCAATAGGTCCACTACACTTTTAATCATGCATGGGACACCTACATTTATAATCATGCAATAGGTCCACTACACTTTTAATCATGCATGGGACACCTACATTTATAATTATGCAACAGGTCCACTACACTTTTAATCATGCATGGGGCACCTACATTTATAATCATGCAATAGGTCCACTACACTTTTAATCATGCATGGGACAACTACATTTATAATCATGCAATAGGTCCACTACACTTTTAATCATGCATGGGACACCTACATTTATAATTATGCAACAGGTCCACTACACTTTTAATCATGCATGGGACACCTACATTTATAATTATGCAACAGGTCCACTACACTTTTAATCATGCATAGGGCACCTACATTTATAATCATGCAATAGGTCCACTACACTTTTAATCATGCATGGGACACCTACATTTATAATCATGCAATAGGTCCACTACACTTTTAATCATGCATAGGGCACCTACATTTATAATCATGCAATAGGTCCACTACACTTTTAATCATGCATGGGACAACTACAATTATAATCATGCAATAGGTCCACTACACTTTTAATCATGCATGGGACACCTACATTTATAATTATGCAACAGGTCCACTACACTTTTAATCATGCATAGGGCACCTACATTTATAATCATGCAATAGGTCCACTACACTTTTAATCATGCATGGGACACCTACATTTATAATCATGCAATAGGTCCACTACACTTTTAATCATGCATGGGACACCTACATTTATAATCATGCAATAGGTCCACTACACTTTTAATCATGCATGGGACACCTACATTTATAATCATGCATAGGGCACCTACATTTATAATTATGCAATAGGTCCACTACACTTTTAATCATGCATGGGACACCTACATTTATAATCATGCAATAGGTCCACTACACTTTTAATCATGCATGGGACACCTACATTTATAATCATGCAATAGGTCCACTACACTTTTAATCATGCATGGGACAACTACATTTATAATCGTGCATAGGGCAACTACATTTATAATCATGCAATAGGTCCACTACACTTTTAATCATGCATGGGACACCTACATTTATAATCATGCAATAGGTCCACTACACTTTTAATCATGCATGGGACACCTACATTTATAATCATGCAATAGGTCCACTACACTTTTAATCATGCATGGGACACCTACATTTATAATCATGCATAGGGCACCTACATTTATAATTATGCAACAGGTCCACTACACTTTTAATCATGCATAGGGCACCTACATTTATAATCATGCAATAGGTCCACTACACTTTTAATCATGCATGGGACACCTACATTTATAATCATGCAATAGGTCCACTACACTTTTAATCATGAATGAGACAACTACATTTATAATCATGCATAGGGCACCTACATTTATAATTATGCAACAGGTCCACTACACTTTTAATCATGCATAGGGCACCTACATTTATAATCATGCAATAGGTCCACTACACTTTTAATCATGCATGGGACAACTACATTTATAATCGTGCATAGGGCACCTACATTTCTAATTATGCAACAGGTCCACTACACTTTTAATCATGCATGGGACACCTACATTTATAATCATGCAATAGGTCCACTACACTTTTAATCATGCATGGGACACCTACATTTATAATCATGCAATAGGTCCACTACACTTTTAATCATGCATGGGACACCTACATTTATAATAATGCAATAGGTCCACTACACTTTTAATCATGAATGAGACAACTACATTTATAATCATGCATGGGACACATACATTTATAATCATGAATATGTCCACTACACTTTTAATCATGAATGGGACAACTACATTTATAATCATGCATGGGACACCTACATTTATAATCATGCAATAGGTCCACTACACTTTTAATCATGAATGGGACAACTACATTTATAATCATGCATGGGACACCTACATTTATAATCATGCAATAGGTCCACTACACTTTTAATCATGAATGGGACAACTACATTTATAATCATGCATGGGACACCTACATTTATAATTATGCAACAGGTCCACTACACTTTTAATCATGCATGGGACACCTACATTTATAATTATGCAACAGGTCCACTACACTTTTAATCATGCATAGGGCACCTACATTTATAATCATGCAATAGGTCCACTACACTTTTAATCATGCATGGGACACCTACATTTATAATCATGCAATAGGTCCACTACACTTTTAATCATGCATAGGGCACCTACATTTATAATCATGCAATAGGTCCACTACACTTTTAATCATGCATGGGACTACTACATTTATAATCATGCAATAGGTCCACTACACTTTTAATCATGCATGGGACACCTACATTTATAATTATGCAACAGGTCCACTACACTTTTAATCATGCATAGGGCACCTACATTTATAATCATGCAATAGGTCCACTACACTTTTAATCATGCATGGGACACCTACATTTATAATCATGCAATAGGTCCACTACACTTTTAATCATGCATGGGACACCTACATTTATAATCATGCAATAGGTCCACTACACTTTTAATCATGCATGGGACACCTACATTTATAATCATGCATAGGGCACCTACATTTATAATTATGCAATAGGTCCACTACACTTTTAATCATGCATGGGACACCTACATTTATAATCATGCAATAGGTCCACTACACTTTTAATCATGCATGGGACACCTACATTTAAAATCATGCAATAGGTCCACTACTTTTTTAATCATGCATGGGACAACTACATTTATAATCGTGCATAGGGCAACTACATTTATAATCATGCAATAGGTCCACTACACTTTTAATCATGCATGGGACACCTACATTTATAATCATGCAATAGGTCCACTACACTTTTAATCATGCATGGGACACCTACATTTATAATCATGCAATAGGTCCACTACACTTTTAATCATGCATGGGACACCTACATTTATAATCATGCATAGGGCACCTACATTTATAATTATGCAACAGGTCCACTACACTTTTAATCATGCATAGGGCACCTACATTTATAATCATGCAATAGGTCCACTACACTTTTAATCATGCATGGGACACCTACATTTATAATCATGCAATAGGTCCACTACACATTTAATCATGAATGGGACAACTACATTTATAATCATGCATAGGGCACCTACATTTATAATTATGCAACAGGTCCACTACACTTTTAATCATGCATAGGGCACCTACATTTATAATCATGCAATAGGTCCACTACACTTTTAATCATGCATGGGACAACTACATTTATAATCGTGCATAGGGCACCTACATTTCTAATTATGCAACAGGTCCACTACACTTTTAATCATGCATGGGACACCTACATTTATAATCATGCAATAGGTCCACTACACTTTTAATCATGCATGGGACACCTACATTTATAATCATGCAATAGGTCCACTACACTTTTAATCATGCATGGGACACCTACATTTATAATAATGCAATAGGTCCACTACACTTTTAATCATGAATGAGACAACTACATTTATAATCATGCATGGGACACATACATTTATAATCATGCAATAGGTCCACTACACTTTTAATCATGAATGGGACAACTACATTTATAATCATGCATGGGACACCTACATTTATAATCATGCAATAGGTCCACTACACTTTTAATCATGAATGGGACAACTACATTTATAATCATGCATGGGACACCTACATTTATAATCATGCAATAGGTCCACTACACTTTTAATCATGAATGGGACAACTACATTTATAATCATGCATGGGACACCTACATTTATAATCATGCAATAGGTCCACTACACTTTTAATCATGCATGGGACACCTACATTTATAATCATGCAATAGGTCCACTACACTTTTAATCATGCATGGGACACCTACATTTATAATAATGCAATAGGTCCACTACACTTTTAATCATGAATGAGACAACTACATTTATAATCATGCATGGGACACATACATTTATAATCATGCAATAGGTCCACTACACTTTTAATCATGAATGGGACAACTACATTTATAATCATGCATGGGACACCTACATTTATAATCATGCAATAGGTCCACTACACTTTTAATCATGAATGGGACAACTAAATTTATAATCATGCATGGGGCACCTACATTTATAATCATGCAATAGGTCCACTACACTTTTAATCATGAATGGGACAACTACATTTATAATCATGCATGGGACACCTACATTTATAATCATGCAATAGGTCCACTACACTTTTAATCATGAATGGGACAACTACATTTATAATCATGCAATAGGTCCACTACACTTTTAATCATGCATGGGACACCTACATTTATAATAATGCAATAGGTCCACTACACTTTTAATCATGAATGGGACAACTACATTTATAATCATCCATGGGACACCTACATTTATAATCATGCAATAGGTCCACTACACTTTTAATCATGCATGGGACACCTACATTTATAATCATGCAATAGGTCCACTACACTTTTAATCATGCATGGGACACCTACATTTATAATCATGCAATAGGTCCACTACACTTTTAATCATGCATGGGACACCTACATTTATAATAATGCAATAGGTCCACTACACTTTTAATCATGAATGGTACAACTACATTTATAATCATGCATGGGACACCTACATTTATAATCATGCAATAGGTCCACTACAGTTTTAATCATGCATGGGACACCTACATTTATAATCATGCAATAGGTCCACTACACTTTTAATCATGCATGGGACACCTACATTTATAATAATGCAATAGGTCCACTACACTTTTAATCATGAATGAGACAACTACATTTATAATCATGCATGGGACACATATATTTATAATCATGCAATAGGTCCACTACACTTTTAATCATGAATGGGACAACTACATTTATAATCATGCATGGGACACCTACATTTATAATCATGCAATAGGTCCACTACACTTTTAATCATGAATGGGACAACTACATTTATAATCATGCATGGGACACCTACATTTATAATCATGCAATAGGTCCACTACACTTTTAATCATGCATGGGACACCTACATTTATAATAATGCAATAGGTCCACTACACTTTTAATCATGAATGAGACAACTACATTTATAATCATGCATGGGACACATATATTTATAATCATGCAATAGGTCCACTACACTTTTAATCATGAATGGGACAACTACATTTATAATCATGCATGGGACACCTACATTTATAATCATGCAATAGGTCCACTACACTTTTAATCATGCATGGGACACCTACATTTATAATCATGCAATAGGTCCACTACACTTTAAATCATGCATGGGACACCTACATTTATAATCATGCAATAGGTCCACTACACTTTTAATAATGCATGGGACACCTACATTTATAATCATGCAATAGGTCCACTACACTTTTAATCATGCATGGGACACCTACATTTATAATAATGCAATAGGTCCACTACACTTTTAATCATGCATAGGGCACCTACATTTATAATCATGCAATAGGTCCACTACACTTTTAATCATGAATGGGACAACTACATTTATAATCATGCATGGGACACCTACATTTATAATTATGCAATAGGTCCACTACACTTTTAATCATGCATGGGACACCTACATTTATAATCATGCAATAGGTCCACTACACTTTTAATCATGCATGGGACACCTACATTTATAATAATGCAATAGGTCCACTACACTTTTAATCATGCATAGGGCACCTACATTTATAATCATGCAATTGGTCCACTACACTTTTAATCATGCATGGGACACCTACATTTATAATCATGCAATAGGTCCACTACACTTTTAATCATGCATGGGACACCTACATTTATAATAATGCAATAGGTCCACTACATTTTAATCATGCATAGGGCACCTACATTTATAATCATGCAATAGGTCCACTACACTTTTAATCATGCATAGGGCACCTACATTTATAATCATGCAATAGGTCCACTACACTTTTAATCATGCATGGGACACCTACATTTATAATCATGCAATTGGTCCACTACACTTTTAATCATGCATGGGACACCTACATTTATAATAATGCAATAGGTCCACTACACTTTTAATCATGCATGGGACACCTACATTTATAATCATGCAATAGGTCCACTACACTTTTAATCATGCATAGGGCACCTACATTTATAATCATGCAATAGGTCCACTACACTTTTAATCATGCATGGGGCACCTACATTTATAATCATGCAATAGGTCCACTACACTTTTAATCATGCATGGGACACCTACATTTATAATAATGCAATAGGTCCACTACACTTTTAATCATGCATGGGACACCTACATTTATAATAATGCATAGGGCACCTACATTTATAATTATGCAACAGGTCCACTACACTTTTAATCATGCATAGGGCACCTACATTTATAATCATGCAATAGGTCCACTACACTTTTAATCATGCATGGGACACCTACATTTATAATCATGCAATAGGTCCACTACACATTTAATCATGAATGGGACAACTACATTTATAATCATGCATAGGGCACCTACATTTATAATTATGCAACAGGTCCACTACACTTTTAATCATGCATAGGGCACCTACATTTATAATCATGCAATAGGTCCACTACACTTTTAATCATGCATGGGACAACTACATTTATAATCGTGCATAGGGCACCTACATTTCTAATTATGCAACAGGTCCACTACACTTTTAATCATGCATGGGACACCTACATTTATAATCATGCAATAGGTCCACTACACTTTTAATCATGCATGGGACACCTACATTTATAATCATGCAATAGGTCCACTACACTTTTAATCATGCATGGGACACCTACATTTATAATAATGCAATAGGTCCACTACACTTTTAATCATGAATGAGACAACTACATTTATAATCATGCATGGGACACATACATTTATAATCATGCAATAGGTCCACTACACTTTTAATCATGAATGGGACAACTACATTTATAATCATGCATGGGACACCTACATTTATAATCATGCAATAGGTCCACTACACTTTTAATCATGAATGGGACAACTACATTTATAATCATGCATGGGACACCTACATTTATAATCATGCAATAGGTCCACTACACTTTTAATCATGAATGGGACAACTACATTTATAATCATGCATGGGACACCTACATTTATAATCATGCAATAGGTCCACTACACTTTTAATCATGCATGGGACACCTACATTTATAATCATGCAATAGGTCCACTACACTTTTAATCATGCATGGGACACCTACATTTATAATAATGCAATAGGTCCACTACACTTTTAATCATGAATGAGACAACTACATTTATAATCATGCATGGGACACATACATTTATAATCATGCAATAGGTCCACTACACTTTTAATCATGAATGGGACAACTACATTTATAATCATGCATGGGACACCTACATTTATAATCATGCAATAGGTCCACTACACTTTTAATCATGAATGGGACAACTAAATTTATAATCATGCATGGGGCACCTACATTTATAATCATGCAATAGGTCCACTACACTTTTAATCATGAATGGGACAACTACATTTATAATCATGCATGGGACACCTACATTTATAATCATGCAATAGGTCCACTACACTTTTAATCATGAATGGGACAACTACATTTATAATCATGCAATAGGTCCACTACACTTTTAATCATGCATGGGACACCTACATTTATAATAATGCAATAGGTCCACTACACTTTTAATCATGAATGGGACAACTACATTTATAATCATCCATGGGACACCTACATTTATAATCATGCAATAGGTCCACTACACTTTTAATCATGCATGGGACACCTACATTTATAATCATGCAATAGGTCCACTACACTTTTAATCATGCATGGGACACCTACATTTATAATCATGCAATAGGTCCACTACACTTTTAATCATGCATGGGACACCTACATTTATAATAATGCAATAGGTCCACTACACTTTTAATCATGAATGGTACAACTACATTTATAATCATGCATGGGACACCTACATTTATAATCATGCAATAGGTCCACTACAGTTTTAATCATGCATGGGACACCTACATTTATAATCATGCAATAGGTCCACTACACTTTTAATCATGCATGGGACACCTACATTTATAATAATGCAATAGGTCCACTACACTTTTAATCATGAATGAGACAACTACATTTATAATCATGCATGGGACACATATATTTATAATCATGCAATAGGTCCACTACACTTTTAATCATGAATGGGACAACTACATTTATAATCATGCATGGGACACCTACATTTATAATCATGCAATAGGTCCACTACACTTTTAATCATGAATGGGACAACTACATTTATAATCATGCATGGGACACCTACATTTATAATCATGCAATAGGTCCACTACACTTTTAATCATGCATGGGACACCTACATTTATAATAATGCAATAGGTCCACTACACTTTTAATCATGAATGAGACAACTACATTTATAATCATGCATGGGACACATATATTTATAATCATGCAATAGGTCCACTACACTTTTAATCATGAATGGGACAACTACATTTATAATCATGCATGGGACACCTACATTTATAATCATGCAATAGGTCCACTACACTTTTAATCATGCATGGGACACCTACATTTATAATCATGCAATAGGTCCACTACACTTTAAATCATGCATGGGACACCTACATTTATAATCATGCAATAGGTCCACTACACTTTTAATAATGCATGGGACACCTACATTTATAATCATGCAATAGGTCCACTACACTTTTAATCATGCATGGGACACCTACATTTATAATAATGCAATAGGTCCACTACACTTTTAATCATGCATAGGGCACCTACATTTATAATCATGCAATAGGTCCACTACACTTTTAATCATGAATGGGACAACTACATTTATAATCATGCATGGGACACCTACATTTATAATTATGCAATAGGTCCACTACACTTTTAATCATGCATGGGACACCTACATTTATAATCATGCAATAGGTCCACTACACTTTTAATCATGCATGGGACACCTACATTTATAATAATGCAATAGGTCCACTACACTTTTAATCATGCATAGGGCACCTACATTTATAATCATGCAATTGGTCCACTACACTTTTAATCATGCATGGGACACCTACATTTATAATCATGCAATAGGTCCACTACACTTTTAATCATGCATGGGACACCTACATTTATAATAATGCAATAGGTCCACTACACTTTTAATCATGCATAGGGCACCTACATTTATAATCATGCAATAGGTCCACTACACTTTTAATCATGCATAGGGCACCTACATTTATAATCATGCAATAGGTCCACTACACTTTTAATCATGCATGGGACACCTACATTTATAATCATGCAATTGGTCCACTACACTTTTAATCATGCATGGGACACCTACATTTATAATAATGCAATAGGTCCACTACACTTTTAATCATGCATGGGACACCTACATTTATAATCATGCAATAGGTCCACTACACTTTTAATCATGCATAGGGCACCTACATTTATAATCATGCAATAGGTCCACTACACTTTTAATCATGCATGGGGCACCTACATTTATAATCATGCAATAGGTCCACTACACTTTTAATCATGCATGGGACACCTACATTTATAATAATGCAATAGGTCCACTACACTTTTAATCATGCATAGGGCACCTACATTTATAATCATGCAATAGGTCCACTACACTTTTAATCATGCATGGGACACCTACATTTATAATCATGCAATAGGTCCACTACACTTTTAATCATGCATGGGACACCTACATTTATAATCATGCAATAGGTCCACTACACTTTTAATCATGCATGGGACACCTACATTTATAATCATGCAATAGGTCCACTACACTTTTAATCATGCATGGGACACCTACATTTATAATCATGCAATAGGTCCACTACACTTTTAATCATGCATGGGACACCTACATTTATAATCATGCAATAGGTCCACTACACTTTTAATCATGCATGGGACACCTACATTTATAATAATGCAATAGGTCCACTACACTTTTAATCATGCATGGGACACCTACATTTATAATCATGCAATAGGTCCACTACACTTTTAATCATGCATGGGACACCTACATTTATAATAATGCAATAGGTCCACTACACTTTTAATCATGCATAGGGCACCTACATTTATAATCATGCAATAGGTCCTCTACACTTTTAATCATGCATAGGGCACCTACATTTATAATCATGCAATAGGTCCACTACACTTTTAATCATGAATGGGACAACTACATTTATAATCATGCATGGGACACCTACATTTATAATTATGCAATAGGTCCACTACACTTTTAATCATGCATGGGACACCTACATTTATAATCATGCAATAGGTCCACTACACTTTTAATCATGCATGGGACACCTACATTTATAATCATGCAATAGGTCCACTACACTTTTAATCATGCATGGGACACCTACATTTATAATAATGCAATAGGTCCACTACACTTTTAATCATGCATAGGGCACCTACATTTATAATCATGCAATAGGTCCACTACACTTTTAATCATGCATGGGACACCTACATTTATAATCATGCAATAGGTCCACTACACTTTTAATCATGCATGGGACACCTACATTTATAATCATGCAATAGGTCCACTACACTTTTAATCATGCATGGGACACCTACATTTATAATAATGCAATAGGTCCACTACACTTTTAATCATGCATGGGACACCTACATTTATAATCATGCAATAGGTCCACTACACTTTTAATCATGCATGGGACACCTACATTTATAATAATGCAATAGGTCCACTACACTTTTAATCATGCATAGGGCACCTACATTTATAATCATGCAATAGGTCCACTACACTTTTAATCATGAATGGGACAACTACATTTATAATCATGCATGGGACACCTACATTTATAATCATGCAATAGGTCCACTACACTTTTAATCATGAATGGGACAACTACATTTATAATCATGCATGGGACACCTACATTTATAATCATGCAATAGGTCCACTACACTTTTAATCATGAATGGGACAACTACATTTATAATCATGCATGGGACACATATATTTATAATCATGCAATAGGTCCACTACACTTTTAATCATGAATGGGACAACTACATTTATAATCATGCATGGGACACCTACATTTATAATCATGCAATAGGTCCACTACACTTTTAATCATGAATGGGACAACTACATTTATAATCATGCATGGGACACCTACATTTATAATCATGCAATAGGTCCACTACACTTTTAATCATGAATGGGACAACTACATTTATAATCATGCATGGCACACCTACATTTATAATCATGCAATAGGTCCACTACACTTTTAATCATGCATGGGACACCTACATTTATAATAATGCAATAGGTCCACTACACTTTTAATCATGAATGGGACAACTACATTTATAATCATGCAATAGGTCCACTACACTTTTAATCATTCATGGGACCCATACATTTATAATCATGCAATAGGTCCACTACACTTTTAATCATGAATGGGACAACTACATTTATAATCATGCAATAGGTCCACTACACTTTTAATCATGAATGGGACACCTACATTTATAATCATGCAATAGGTCCACTACACTTTTAATCATGCATGGGACACATACATTTATAATCATGCATGGGACACCTACATTTATAATCATGCAATAGGTCCACTACACTTTTAATCATGAATGGGACAACTACATTTATAATCATGCATGGGACACCTACATTTATAATCATGCATGGGACACCTACATTTATAATCATGCAATAGGTCCACTACACTTTTAATCATGCATGGGACACCTACATTTATAATCATGCATGGGACACCTACATTTATAATCATGCAACAGGTCCACTACACTTTTAATCATGCATGGGACACCTACATTTATAATCATGCAACAGGTCCACTACACTCTTTATCATGCATGGGACACCTACATTTATAATCATGCAATAGGTCCACTACACTTTTAATCATGAATGGGACAACTACATTTATAATCATGCATGGGACACCTACATTTATAATCATGCAACAGGTCCACTACACTTTTAATCATGCATGGGACACCTACATTTATAATCATGCATGGAACACCTACATTTATAATCATGCAACAGGTCCACTACACTTTTAATCATGCATGGGACACCTACATTTATAATCATGCAACAGGTCCACTACACTTTTAATCATGCATGGGACACCTACATTTATAATCATGCAATAGGTCCACTACACTTTTAATCATGAATGGGACAACTACATTTATAATCATGCATGGGACACCTACATTTATAATCATGCAATAGGTCCACTACACTTTTAATCATGAATGGGACAACTACATTTATAATCATGCATGGGACACCTACATTTATAATCATGCATGGGACACCTACATTTATAATCATGCAATAGGTCCACTACACTTTTAATTATGCATGGGACACCTACATTTATAATCATGCAACAGGTCCACTACACTTTTAATCATGCATGGGACACCTACATTTATAATCATGCAACAGGTCCACTACACTTTTAATCATGCATGGGACACCTACATTTATAATCATGCAATAGGTCCACTACACTTTTAATCATGCATGGGACACCTACATTTATAATCATGCAATAGGTCCCCTACATTTATAATCATGCATGGGACACCTACATTTATAATCATGCAACAGGTCCACTACACTTTTAATCATGCATGGGACACCTACATTTATAATCATGCAATAGGTCCACTACACTTTTAATCATGAATGGGACAACTACATTTATAATCATGCATGGGACACCTACATTTATAATCATGCAATAGGTCCACTACACTTTTAATCATGAATGGGACAACTACATTTATAATCATGCATGGGACACCTACATTTATAATCATGCATGGGACACCTACATTTATAATCATGCAATAGGTCCACTACACTTTTAATCATGCATGGGACACCTACATTTATAATCATGCAACAGGTCCACTACACTTTTAATCATGCATGGGACACCTACATTTATAATCATGCAACAGGTCCACTACACTTTTAATCATGCATGGGACACCTACATTTATAATCATGCAATAGGTCCACTACACTTTTAATCATGCATGGGACACCTACATTTATAATCATGCAATAGGTCCCCTACATTTATAATCATGCATGGGACACCTACATTTATAATCATGCAACAGGTCCACTACACTTTTAATCATGCATGGGACACCTACATTTATAATCATGCAATAGGTCCACTACACTTTTAATCATGCATGGGGCACCTAAATTTATAACCATGCATGGGGCACCTACACTTTTAATCATGCATGGGACACCTACATCATGCTTTTAAACATTTATCATCATACAGTTGATCAAGATTATTAGTTAACTAAACATTTGTGGGCCTGTAATTAAGGAAGAAATTTTAACCGATGATAAAAGAAGCCCTATATATATACAAATTCGTCTCTTGTTAGAGAAGAAGTTCTTCGTTGGCAAGAGGGCTGATCCCAGGCCGAAGAGAGAAAATTGTCTTGTCAATACGAGATCGCGCAGAACATTCGCAGACTCGTCAATGTATTTGGTCAGATTCCCACCCTGCCTGTTATTTATTGGTAACGTAGTCTTACCACAATAATACCGTATTTTTTTAAATAAAACAAAACTTTGATTTCTTTGAAAAGTATGTACACATTGAAGCTAGGCATTCGCATGTAGGTACCAAGGCGTTACGGGTACTCTTTTATAAAATACCAGGTAGGGTCAGGGAAAAGTGATAGTATAGACAATAAGTAGGCTTATGCAGAAATTAATTTTAAAATTTTATAATAAATCACAGGAAATACATTTAGAATAGCATTACAATAGTGGAAATAATTTGCTTCTAAGTCAATTCTCTGAGTGTAACAATGTCCGAAAGTTGCATCTGTTGTAAGATGTGTCCGACACAGTACCCTATCCATCAGTGCGTGACTCTATGACCGTTGGCTTTGCCAGCGCCACTGCTACCGTCTGCTCTCTGTGCTTTGTTCAGGGGCGTAGCCAGAGGGTGCACGTGCCTCTTCCAAACCAATTAATTTTAGGAGAAAAATATTACCCTATAAATCAGAGCTAGTTTTTTAGCAAAGCAGCCACTCAACGACTCAACAATTGCGTAATTGTAAGTGCCAAAATAGCTTAAAAAATGTTTTCGAGGCATAAAAATGTCCAAAATTTCACCCCCTGACTCCTAGGTATTTACTCCCCCCCCCCTCCAAACATCCTGGCTACACCACCGGCTTTGTTCTCTGTGAACGACCTTATCAAATTGTACGGATTCTTGAGAAATGGCAGTATTTGAATGATAGCTTCAATTAGCCTTAAATTCATTAGGAATATACACAAATATAGGTTTCAAGTTTACCCTCTGAAAACGCACTTAATGCAATAAAACATCAGATAGTTATGACTTATGGGATGAAACTATCAGCAGAAACAAATTAAATTAAAAAATAACTATATTCTACAGTTCTATTGATAGTTCAATGAGTTCATAAATCTATGACATATACGTGTTCACACTACATCAGTGCAGTTGTAAAGCTTCCAGTTCTAGTATTTAGTTCCGTTCACCGTTCTCTGTTGGTGACCTTTGAACAACGAACTGTCACAACAAATAACGAGTATGTTATTATCTCATATCGCAAGAAATAAATCCCCAGCCAAAGTAAGACGGGCCCAAACAAATACGTTGCACAACACGAAATCTCCGACTCTATTCTTACACCGCGTTTAACGGTAGCGCGGCACCGTAATTGCGAGTTGCTGGAAACAGCTGACCTTTATCTGACGTCACGGCAAATTGAAGAGTAAAATATTTCGCGTTGATGCATCAAGTTTAATAAATAGTTGCGGATAGTTGGGTTATGTAAGGAGATAATTAGAGTGGAGTAGAGCAAGGTGTCAAGCCCGTGGCGGGACAGAAAAAATGAAAGTAAATCAAATCAGTGCGTCTGCCCCCGTATTGGCAGATTCACCTACCCCGCACAGAGCTTCCTATAAATACTCAGGACCTGTCCATTGATCTTCACTCTTCTTACAACCATCCTTCAAGTATGGCAGTACAGGTAAGTCTAAAATTATGAGCTTTTATTACATAATTTATAGCTGTAAATAATTAATATAATTACATAAAATAAATTTAATAACATAATTGAAAACATTTTTCAATTTTCATAAAATTTGTATTATCAATTTTTATTATGCTAATATTTGCCTGTAATTGACTAGCAATTATTTGAAAAACTTATGTTACTTGTATTATATTTCTTTTATGAAATACACTTTCTATAGACTCCTTTTAAAACCAATTTACAGTTTTACCATTCCATTTCTTATTTCAAGGCCTTTTAGGTGTTTCTCTTAGTTTGATGTTTTATTATTTTTTTCAGTTTTCTTTTTCTCTTGTAAATTGAGTAATATAAACAAAAAAATGTTTAAAGGTTAATTCTTACTTAGGTCGACAAAGAAAACATTTATTTTAGTTACTTTTTATTAAATAATTACAATTACATAGATAAAGTAACATAACCTATGCATTAAAACAGTTGTTAACATACATAAACCTTAACGTAAAATCAGCTGTTATATGAAATCATATGTTGAGCCATTGGTGGAAATAACTATACTCCATACGTAGACTCTTCTGTGGAAAGTATTACTGCCATATAAAACTAAAATTAATTCGTGATTTTATATTTGAAAAAAACTGTATTAACATCAAGTGTCATCCACTGAAAAGTTTTAAAGAAATGTATTTGAACTTGAGTGGAAGCATAAAACGTATTTTATTTAACGTTTGAAAAATTGAACATATATATATATATATATATATATATATATATATATATATATATATATATATAGGGAGAGTGTGAACTAATAGATGGAATTGAAAAAAGATAGCAACATTTATTGGAAAAGTTTAAATTAAAAAGTTGTATTAGTTTTATAATGTTAAAAAATGATATTTTTATACCTACTTCTAAATTTGTTTTAATGCGAGTAAAGTTAAAACTTGAAGTCACAATATTTACACGTTTTTATATTGCTTACTATTCTTCCGAAATATTTACCAAACTCCTCAAGTGTTCTTTGAGGGAAGAAGCCGTATCCAGCGTGAGTTTCAGCAATGAATTTATTCTTCACGTTTTCTATTATGCTTCATTTACTTTATAGAATGAGTCCCATTGCAACTTCCTTTTACACGAGGTGTATTGTGTATCCTGGATGTTTAAACTCCTAAAGTCCAACAATCACGGACCGTTGGGTTTAAGAGTTGGCATCATACATAAAATTTGAAATTATTTACAAATAAATAGTTACTGGAAAAAATATTTGCTCAAATTGAACTTCAGATTACTGCCCCAAGGTCATCAGAATTCTGACGTCAGTTGGATTAAATATTTAGTATATTTATGGCGACAGTTTTCTGTGTAAACGTCCATAATCTTTATACAAAGCTTTGGTGGTGATACAACAATAATAAGTACAATCATTAATGGCAAATTTAACACACACACACACACACAATTACTTCATCTCACATATTTATTAAATACTTTTTGAGTTTATTAAAATTACAGCATTAGATAATATTCTTCAACCTATTTGCAACAAATCCAGTTATTCTATGTTTACCATATTTCTCTCCATTTAACCATATGAATGTTACGTGTTAATGTAATACCCTATTCAATTTTATATTAAGTTACACCACATTAAGTTACACCACATTAAGTTACACCACATTACGTTACACCACATTAAGTTACACCACATTAAGTTACATCACATTAAGTTACACCACATTACGTTACACCACATTAAGTTACACCACATTACGTTACACCACATTAAGTTACATCACATTAAGTTACACCACATTAAGTTACATCACATTAAGTTACACCACATTAAGTTACACCACATTAAGTTACACCACATTACGTTACACCACATTAAGTTACACCACATTAAGTTAGCATCGATTACTTATAATGTATGTTAGTTTTATTAATGTACAATGTGCAACACACTTTTGGTTTAATGAATATTTTTACATCCGTTGCAGACACTGTTAACCGCAGCTCTCCTTGTAGCAGTCGCCAACGCAGGAGATCTTGCCGCTCGCCTCCCAGGGGCTAACCTGCCCTACGCGGCTCCCCGCATTGTCCCTCCTTATGGAGGCGCCTCTGGCACACCATACTCTAGCCTAGCACCCTACTCCGGCGCTGGTACACCATACTATGGCTCATCACCTTACCCCGGGGCCGGGATACCTTACTCTCCGTCAGCTCCTTATTCTGGCGCTGGTCTACCATACTCTTCTTCGGGCCCTTACTCCGACTACAACCCAAACCCACAATACACATTCAGTTACAGCGTGCAAGAGCCTCTCACAGGGGACTTCAAAGACCAGCAAGAGACCAGGAATGGAGACGTTGTTCAAGGACGTTACAGTTTGATTGAACCTGATGGTTCTCGACGCGTTGTCGAGTACACAGCGGACCCGGTTCAAGGTTTTAACGCTGTCGTCAGTAAAGAAGGTGGTGTGGGCCCAGTGTCGGCAGGTGTTAGTTACGGCAGGCCTGGTGTTGCTCCTTACGCTGGAGGCTACGCTACAGGCGCCTTGCCTTATGCTGGAAGAGCATATGGTTCTCCGGTACGACCAGTGGCTGGTCTTGCATCCTACTCACCTCTTTCCTCTAGATACGGCGCGCCTTTCAGTTATGGACGTGTTGGACTTCCTGCGCCCGTAGCATCGCCTTACGGAGGTCGTTCAGCCTATGGAGTTCCGTCTGCATCATCTTCTCTGGGACACGCTGGATACGGATATTAATTGTAACAGTTTTAATTAAAGTTTAGTACTTTACATTGTGTTTTATACTGTCATTAAATATTAACAATCGTTAAGCATGCTGTGTATTTCTGTATTTAAATTCCTACGTGGTTTATATATTTACTTTACATATACCTGTGTACTGTACAAAACATTATCCTATTGTTTTTATCTTTTACAACACTGCTCGATTTCATACAACGCCCAACCACAAGTAGGCCTAAATATACTTCTGGTAGTTTATACTACGCTGATGACCAGTAACCTGTTAGAAACCCCATTAGCCTAGACAAAGAAACATTGTTGAAAAATATGTGAATTTGGAGTCATGTTCTTTCTGAACGTTTGCAATGAATTTTACCAAATTCTACTTTTAAGTGGTGTTACTTAAATGTAAAGTAAAAGATATATTTTAGAGTCCATTAATACCACCACCTAAATCATTATATAATATTACAAATTGCTATTGATTATTTTAATGATGAATTGATAAATCCCAGCTTAATCTGCCTTAAATGTGACTTAGAATTCAGTACATTATTTAACGTTATACTTAAGATTTTGAAAATAAAAGGTTTTAAAATATTACCATGTTTTGGGACGCGATGCGATCGTGTTTCCAGTGGAAATTCGATAAAGCACTGGAAAACACTTAATTACCCAGATATATCTATACACTTTAACTGTCCAAGTAGTAATAATAAAACTAGTACGTTTATCAACATGCATAATGAAACTTTCTTTGTTTATTAGGTTGGAGTACACTTTGTCCTAAATGCAATGATCATTACATTTTTTATTTCCGTTCTCATATTTCTCACCTTTATTTTTTCAGGAAGAAGTTTAGCTGCTTCCACTACTTTACTTAAGAAACTGGTTGATAAAAACAAAGGATTATTGTCAGACATATTATTACAATTACACACTAATATCTTTGCAAAATAACAGCTGATTCCAAACAGCTATCTAATAAAAAAAGGGCAAATAGCATACATAATACATAAACACCAAAAAAAAAGTATATATATATATATATATATATATATATATATATATATATATATTTGGTAAAATATATATATTTTAAAACAACATAGGTTATTCAAATACAAGAATATTATTTATTTATATTCTTATTGAATATTTTCAATAATATTCTTATTTATATTATCTATTTTATTGAATATAAATAAATAATATTCTTGTATTTGAATAACATATGTTGTTTTAAATTATTAAACAAGATAATAATACAATATAATATACAAGATAATATATATATATATATATATTATAACATAACGTATGAGGCTTTAGAATAAATTTAGTTAGTAGCTAAAATAATTGTCTGTAGAAGGATTAAGCTAAGAAACACAAGAAAAAAAAGTAAATCATAAATTAATAAACAAACTTATTAATCTGTTGGCTTAAATAAAAGTATTAATTAATAAAAAACTGTGAACATTATTAAGACTATATTGAACATTATTAGGGAAGAGACTTTAAATCATAAATAAATAAGTAGGTGTATGAATAGAATTGTAAAGGAGCGAGTTGGTAACTTTATTCCAAGACAAAGTAGGAGAATTTTAGAAAGGTTAAATAAAATGGGGGATGATAATAGCCAAATTGAACAATTAGGGTATACAATGGACACGGAAGACTTAGGGCAGGAAATAGAGGATGTAGGGACAAATGCGCCAGTAGAAGAACCAAATTTGTGTGTGGGGACATAGACAATTGTCGGGACTAGCATTAACACCGGGGTAGATATGTTACAGCTAATGCAATTCATAAGTACAAAGTTCGAATAGCAAAATAATAAATTAGACAAAACTTCACAAGATTTAAATAGTAAATTAGATCAAACTAACGGCAAAATAGATGATATAAATAAAAGTAATGAAGAGTTTAAAAAAGAAATTAAAGAAATTAAGGATAAAATTGTTAAGGATAGGGAAGAATGGAAGAGTGAAAGCTTAGAATTAAACAATAAAATCAATACAACCGAAGAAAATTTAAAAGAGACGATTGAAAAAGGGATCAAAGAATCTGAACAAAAACACAAACTAAATTAGCAAACATGGAAATAAAATGCTCAGACCAACATCAGAAACAAACGGGAGATTTAAACACACTCTAAAATGACATTGAACAACGTATTACCGACAACCCTAAGTTAAAACAGTTAGTCGAACACCTTAAACAAATTAGAAATCAGTTAGATTCGGTAGAAAATCGAATGGGGGACGCAGTTGTACGTCCCGTAGAAACTAACATAATTTTCACCGGCGAAGAGCGTGCTCCGATAGTTTTTCTTCAAGACATAACTAACCTTTTTGAAAAATTTTATAAGGGAAATGATGTAGACTGGATAGCTACACATCTAAAAGGGCAGGCTTCAACTGGGTGGAGGCTTTATTCGGGAAGTTTTAAGGAATTTAAGGAGTTTGTAGAAGCATTTAAAGAAAAGTTTTGGAGTGAAATAATTTAAGGTAGAGCTAGAGACCAATTAGAGTTTGGTAAATATGATTATAGGGGACACGTCAATATGATTAAGTGGAACAAAATTTGTTGTATTTCCAAGATATATCACCAAAGATACCAGAGGAATTAATAATTAGGAATCTGGCACAACATTTTGACCCGAATGTTGCTACAGCTTTAATCACTAGAGGGATAAAAAGTAAAAGTGCGTTCGTCAAACTAATTACAGAATATCACTTTCAACAGAAAGAACAATTTCGATTTACAGGACACAACAGATCCGACCAATTTAACCAAAAGAACGAACAGAGATATGAGAATAGCCGTTTTGCCAGGGGGCCTAGCAAACCAGTTGTAAATATAAATAACGGACCGCACCCCTCAGGTGCACAATGAAACAGGTGTTCTGGCCCAATACTGACATTCCCTAGACCTGAACAATACACTTTAGCTTTTACCGAGATAAGGGAAATTTTATGTGATGAAGGAAGGATTGAGGAACAAAAGATAGATTTAATAAATTGCCCAGAATTAGAAATTGAAATAGGAAACCTTAGGGTAAATGCACTGATCGATACGAGGAGCCAGTTTAATGCACTATCAGAAGACTTTTATAATAAAAATAGGGAAACAGTTAAAGATTCATCCATTGAGTTGTTTTTGAAATATATATATATATATATATATATATATATATATATATATATATATATATTATAACATAAAGTACGAGGCTTTAGATTAAATTAAGTTAGTTGCGAAAATAATCATCTGTAGGATTTAGCATAGAAATACACAAATAGTTTCTAGGCGGACAAAGCAGGTACCATGTCGTTATCTTTTTCAAGAAGGCTATAAGTGAGTCCGGCAAATTTGACATTAGAAGGTCCAAAGCTTGTTAAGATGGGAAATCCAGCGGCCGATATAGCCTGGGGAATTAACCGTGTACCGTTAGGTTTAGCTAATTGTAGAACTGTGGGAAACTGACAAAGAACGTATTGGTGGTAGTGGGAGAGATTAGATTTTTAATAAAAACTAAATGATCGGGAGTTTTGAGGGAAAGTTTTGAAGAGCGTCTCGAAGAAAGGCAGGCAGGTTGGTGGGGACCAGAACCGAAGTGTTGTAAAGGGAGAATTTTGTTAAATTAAGTAAAGTTTTTTTTATAAGTAAAATTTAGTAAAGTGCGACGTAAAAGTTTTTTTTATAAAGTAAGTTTTTTTGTATCAAGTGTTAGCGCGGAAGTGAACAGGCCAGGATTCCAGGGACTCTTCAGAACAATAAGTATATTTGAAAATAAGTTTAGCCAACAGACATCTATCTTTTAGTTTAAAACAAATTTTAAGTTCATCAAAATTTATAAAAATTATTCTAGTCACCATTTCAAATTTAAAAGCAAAGTTCCCGTAATAGCGACCCCGAGAGCAAGAATAAATTTTTAATACCGTTTTTTTTGTTATTCGATTAGAAATCTAAAGCCTCAGAAGTCCACCTTTATTATTG
>JBAIZL010000003.1:46716841-46724341 GCA_036971475.1 Prosapia bicincta
TTTCAAAATTATTAATTTTTGGTGAAAAATTAATAAGTATAATAATTAATTAATTCTAAGGTTACTACTTAAATACAAGAATTAATAAACACGTAACAAAACAGACAAAAAATTACCTAGTACTACTTAATTCAACAATGAAAATTTTTATTTTCGTCAATTTTATTAAATAATTACAAATAATATAAATGTGTATATATACCCCTCTACGTATGACAGAATCACAATATTCAGTGGCAGAATAAAAAGCGATATTAATTATTAAAATTTATTAATTAAACTTATTTAATTCATTATTATTTTTTTGAAAAGTACTAAACATCAAGTGTTATCTTCAACAAGAATTAAAAAATTTATTTGAATTTGAGTGAACGATTAAAATGTATTTTATTAACAATTGAAAATTTAACTAATATGTAATACCTATATATAGGGACAGTGTGACCTAATAGTAGTAATTGAAAAAATAAAAGTAAATAAACATTTTAAATAAATGTATTTGTTGTTGATGCCCACATATTACTCCTAAACGTAGCAACTGCTTATCGTATATGTGCTTTGTACTTCGTAAGGGCAAAAGGCTCAGATGTGCGTTAAAACAGAATTTTATTTCTATTTGTTGTAATTAATATTTTTCTTTTAGACAATAACTACACAATACTAAAGAGCACAGATTAGTTATTGAATAAAATATTTTTAAAACATGTTCTTAAAAAAAAAAACTAGAAAAATGACTAGTTTTAGAGACCCGTGCAGACAAAAGGGTCCATACAGTTTCATTTGTTTTATACAACTTACAACCTATGATTTCAATATTTTTCGAATGTTAGTAGTGAATTTTAATATAGGCCTACATCAAAATATTTGAAAACAAAATTATTGTACAAGTTGTAAAAGAATCGGACGGTTTTAAAATAAACATTACTCTATTATGTTGTTGGTTAGAACTTGTATTACATAAAAATATTTACATTTACAATAAAGAGAAAAATCACAACAGCTCAAATCTGGTGACCTTGGATGCCACGGGATATCACCAAAACGCGATATGACCTTCCTGGAAACAAGCAACACACCACGACGATTGCATCTTGAGAAGTGTGTGCAGTGGCGCCATCTTGCTGGAAATAAATATTGTTGTTTTTGCGTAAACGGAAACATTTGAACGACAATGAGCCTCACTTTTGTCATGAAGAATATTCCATTTACTTAATTTTCAAGCAACACCTGCATACGAAAAGACTTACTTCGACCAGGAGACTTCGTTTTTAGAATACTTCCCTTTATTAACCCACCTGAGAACTTATTCTTGCTGGGAACGATATCACGGCGTCCAAGTTGAAAGTGAACGCGAAAAAGTCTCGGCTTAGCTGTAACACTCACTATTTCGTACATAAGCCATTGTTGTGCCATTCACTGCTCCATGAATAATGAAATGGTATCATGTGCAGAGGCCAGCTATAGCAGTACCCCCTCCAAACGATTACCGCGTGTGTACTAGCCATTTCAAAAACGTCTGTTTTTTTTCGGTCACTCTGTACAAGCACAGATAATCGCAATTACTACTCGTTTAAGCTGTTACTGTCGATGAGTAAACACCAATAATTCGTATCATTTAAAGTGTATAAAAATTATTGGTGGCCACTGTGACCACTACTCAAAATTTTATTTTGAATTTTACAATTGTGTCCGTATATAATAAGATTTAGTAAAACGATATTAAATTACTAATTGTAAATAATAATTAATTTCAAATCAACGTAGATATGTATTAAAATCAAGTAATTTTTAAAACGTAGTCTACAGCCATTTTGTGTGGATCTTGGAAAATTATTTTGTATATTTATTATTTATAAAAATGTTTTAAAAAATTAAAAGAGAATAATTATATGATATACACTTTATAGAGTTTTTGTGAGCAGCTTTTATTTAAACAAAAGGCAATCCTTGTGAGATACGGTGATCAATAACATGGACTCACAATTATAGCACGTTATTCTTATGCGCGTTTCAATTCAATCTTTTATGTCATCATCAGTAGTGAATCTAATGCATATTTAACACTACTAAAAGGCCGTGTGACTTATAAAGTGCTTATAATTTTAGGTTTGTGTAGTTCTCAACAATTTAATTGAGTAGCTTTCTGAAAATTCTTTTTGTGCGTAAACATAAATGTTGGTAAACACAACATACAGTTTGATAAATTCTTGGCCATGAACAGGGATTGAAGTCCCTGAACTGATTCTTGGTATCTCTGTATAGAAACTGTATCATGGTATCTAAACTCTTAGGTTTTTATTGCTTCTGTTATTGGAGATGCCGGAGTTATCTAGTCTGAAGTAATCCGACGAGCCTAATCTAATCTCACCTACTAGAGAAAGGGAACATTTCCAATATTGTATATGTTTTGAGGAAAATTATGGAAAACAAACAAAACAAACCAGAAGTAACAAACATTAAGTAATAATCAATAGACAGTAGCAAACAGGAAGTAACAAACAATAGGAATGAATAAACATTAAGTAATAATCAAGAGGCAGTATCAAACAGGAAGTAACAAGCAATAGGAAGTAACAAACATGATGTAGCAAACAATAAGTAACCAACACAACGAATATTCAATTGGTAATAACAAACCAGAAGTAACAAACATTAAGTAATAATCAATAGGCAGTAGCAAACAGGAAGTAACAAACAATAGGAAGTAAAAAACATTAAGTAATAATCAATAGGCAGTAGCAAACAGGAAGTAACAAGCAATAGGAAGTAACAAACATTAAGTAATAATCAATTGACAATAAAAAACAGGAAGTAACAAACATGAAGTAACAAACACTAAGTAATAATCAATTGGCAATAACAAACTGGAAGTAATAAGCAATAGGCAGTAACAAACATGATGTAGCAAACAATAAGTAACCAACACAACGAATATTCAATTGGTAATAACAAACCAGAAGTAACAAACATTAAGTAATAATCAATAGGCAGTAGCAAACAGGAAGTAACAAACAATAGGAAGTAAAAAACATTAAGTAATAATCAATAGGCAGTAGCAAACAGGAAGTAACAAGCAATAGGAAGTAACAAACATTAAGTAATAATGAATTGACAATAAAAAACAGGAAGTAACAAACAATAGCAAGTAACAAACATGAAGTTGTAACCAATATGAAGTAACAAACATTAACTAATAAGAAATAACAAGTAAGACAATATGCAGTAACTAGCAGGTAGTAACAAAGAGACAATAACAAACAATAACCTGTAACATACAGGGAGAAACAAACAATAACTCGTAAAAGATAATGAGCATTAACAACAGGTAGTAACAAAAAATTAGCAAGCAGTAACAAAGAGACAACAACAAACAAGAGGCAGTAACAAAGAACAGTCAGTAAAAACAAGTATTAGTAAGTTATAGATCTCGTGTGGTGTTTAAACGCAGTTATGTAAGTTAAAAAATGTTTTCTCTAATTTACTGCAACTACCTAAGCCGACTCTAGACACCAGTAGTACTGAACCCATCCGCTTGGAGCGCTTTGGTCTTACAATAAATAAAAATGCTTCGTCTGTATTTTTTAAAAATCCGGGTCCGGGACGAATAGCGCTACCATCAATCCTCCACCTCACATGCGTCATAACGAAACTACAATTCTAGGACATAATTTAATTCAGAGGGGAATTATAAAGTTACAGTGACTTGCA
Source organism: Prosapia bicincta (assembly GCA_036971475.1). Taxonomy (NCBI): domain Eukaryota; kingdom Metazoa; phylum Arthropoda; class Insecta; order Hemiptera; family Cercopidae; genus Prosapia; species Prosapia bicincta. The sequence goes on from JBAIZL010000003.1 coordinate 46,720,550, forward strand.
GCAATAGTTTTGAGAAACGAGTCTATTTTGTAGAAGCTAATATCAAACTGAATAAAATGATGTCTACAAAATAATTAATTAGTCGGGACAAAACTGAGAAAAGAGTTTTGTGAAAGGACTGACTAAGCTTTTGCGTCAATTGAATATATTGTATTAAGGGAAAAGGGTTTAAATCCTTCTGAATACTTCACTTTGGGGTTCGCTTCAATGAGTCACGTGGGGTGAGCGGGTCTGGGCAACAATAAAGCAAGAATGTGACGCTGCAAAAGTAGATGAACCACTGTTGTCTCTAGCAAAGGCAGTTTAAATAACATTCAACCATTTATCCGACTGTGTTCAACGCACGATTCCATTGAAGAAATGGGTTGTAGAACTTAGAATCATATTGTAATCGGCACATCTAAACGATTTCATTTTATATCCATTCAAAATAAATAGACCTAAATTCCTCACGCTGACTTTACGAAATGTGACTGAATGTATTCTATCAATGTATCACAATAAACGTAACGGAAAATTTTTAAATTGGTTTTTATTCAAAGCAATGAAAGCCGATTTGCGATACCCCTCCTAACCCTTGCATCTTTATTTCAGAACCAGAGGCCACACATCGTAGCATTTTCTTTGTGTTTACTTTTATTTAAGTTAGGAACTCCTAAGGTTACATTTATTCATGTTAGCAACTTTTAAGATTACATTTATTTGTTATGAAGTTTTAGGATTATATTTATTTAAGTTAGAACCTTTTAGGATTATATATATTTATATTAGGAACTCTTAGGATTACATTTACTTATGTTATGAATTTTCAAGATAATATTTATTAGTTATGAACTTTTAAAATTATATTTATTTAAATTAATAAGTTTAGGAGTTTGAGGTTACATTTACTAATATCAAGAACCTTTAAGATTTTATTTAGTTTTGTTAGAAACTTCTAAGATTACATTTATATGGTATAAACTCTTAGTATTATATTTATTTATGTCAGGACTTTTATGAATACATTTATTTATGTTAGCAACTTTAAGAGTTACATTTTTTGATGTTAGACACTTTTAGAATTACATTTGATAGTACATTTACATGTTATAGTATTACATTTATTAATGTTAGGAACATTAAGGGTTACTAATTTTTACCAGATTGTGAGCAAATGTAATTAAATTAACGAACTCACAATTAATAATTCATTGGCAATGCTTATTTCAATGACAGCCATCATCGACAATAAGTGCTAGTAGGCCTACGCGAATTCTAAATAGCTAGGTTCATAGCTATAAATAAATTTACTTTGATGGTGACTTTATTTTTGAAACGCGAATGAGAAAATAAATAATTAATTGTGCAGGTGTTATTTATAATTTAACCAAGGGTCACAATAAAAGAAGTTAATCAAACAATAAATAGCTCATTTATAAAGTGTGTGAATTAATCTCTTATGTACGTTTCGATAAATTAGTCATCATCATTAGAGGGTGAACTTACAACGATCAGCTGTGATAATGACGTTTTAAACATGTACATATGCGTAATCTGCAAGTATATATGAGTGCATATATGTATGCCTTATTTATAACTTTCTAAATAGTTTAGTATTTTGTAAATACCTTGAATTATTGGTGAGCTTGGGTTTATTATTAAAAGTGTGATTGTAATGTTTTCTTTGACGTAGACGGATAAAAAAAAAAATAATTGTATTTTGTATGAATTTTACTAAAATTAACATGAATCACAATAAGTGCTATTTGTTTCAGGTCTTTAGGACGTCCGGGCTATTTAACGTAAGTAAACAACAAATGTGTGGTTTTTCTATTTACTTTGTCACGTTACGTAAAAGTGTAAACAGTTTCCTTATAAAAATGTAAGGCATTTTCAAATTTTCTCGCTTTCATAAAAAATTAATTGCCTCTCTCTTTTTCGCTGAGAGTGTACGTGTGTGTAGGTGTACCTTTTAAAAAATGTGGAGCTTAGTGACAGACGAAGCTGAAACAATAATACGAGCCACAAAACTTTATTTGAGACGAATATAGAGCCTTGCTCGCTATTACGAATAAAGCATTTTACGTTCACTGCGAATCAATCATGTGACAAATGACTGGTGTAAAAGTTCACCGCCAGGAGCGATGGTATAGTTTTGTTTTTCGTTTTTGTTTTTCTTGAAGGTAATATAACATAATAAAGACAAACCAAACGTTGTGCGATTTTGTATGTTATAGTTGGCGCACAACGTGGGGCTCATTTTATGTTATGCGTGGCACGCAATGGTGGAGCAACGTTTATGTTATATATAGAAATATTAAAGAAATATACACTAGAAGATTCAAAATACAGTCTTTCATAATAAAAAATTGTATTGACAATAATTGTTTTTTGTCACTCCTATTGTATATTTTGTGTATAAAAATGAATTCCTAAATATATTTATAGTCATTTTAAAAATTAATATAATTTATAAGCCGAACTTAGTCTCACGTTGCTGTGACTCAATGTAAATTACGTCAAATTTAGGTTGTGCATTTTTAGGTAGATACAGACTTGAAATTTTTAGTACATTGCTTATTACCTTTACGTCCGGCAGATTGATATTTTAGGAACAGCATGCTTTACCTGATTCAGATATGACATATATATATATATATATATATATATATATATATATATATATATATATATATATATATAATTGGAATATACAAAACCAACCCCTAAGTCGTCAAATTTCATTACTCTCGATAAACAACTGAGGCATATTATTAGTTTTCAACAATTGGGCAGTTATATTTATTATTATAACATGAATATTATTTTATATATTAATAAATAATTATTGGTACTATTTTATTTATAATTTTAATTATAAATAAATTTCATCTAATTTAAAGGATATTCAGTGTTCAGGAAATTTAAACTATCGAATTTTCTGACCTAATTTTAAGCTTGAACTTGCCAAAGAAATGAACTCAAAGACGGATTTAGGGCGTTGGAGTTGCAAAATGAATCTATTTATTCTGTTATGTGTTTGTACTTCCAGCGGTTCCTTTAGTTCTCCACTTCCATTGACTAAGTTTATTCTAATTCACATTTCCATTTCTTTAAATTTTTCTACTCAGGTTTTAATTGGGGAGGGAGTTTATTTTAGGAGGATCAGGAATGGTAGGAGAATTCAAATTTAGGGAGGCTAATTTTTTTCCTTTTTATTGTCATTTTCAACTGGACAAGACATACGTGACTCGAAAGCTCACAATATTACGCATAGGTAGAATTCTATAAGCTGTTACTGGGTCGTTGCTGGCTTTGGCGAGAGGAGGGTGGAGGTGGTCCCAGGTAATTTTCAAAAACATCAACTCTTGCACTTCTGCTCACTCATGAGTTGACTCAATATTTTGTTACTCATTAATACTTTGTAATGTAAAATTAAAAAACCAACAAAATTAAATAGAACGTTTACGGAAGCGTTCTAATAGCATTGTGTAAGGTTAGGTGTAACCCTAAGTTCACACTGTATACATTGTAATATAAACGCTTTGGCCAGTTTAATTTCAAGGTCAAAGAGGCTATATTACACAACGCCTAACATTGTGAGTAGCCTTTTATCGCATCAGCTTCCACTCCAGCTGATAAGACAATAGACTCATCACGTGGCGTCAGTTTTCTCTTTTACCTGTCAACGCCAGCGGAGTTCGAATTTTCTCTGTTACGTGTGCAAAGGCTTTATGCAAAAGATGTAAACGCTGTTAGGGTCAACCTTTTTAAAAAGATTTGATTTTTCTTCCTGAAGTAAGACATGGA
>JBAIZL010000003.1:46731841-46739341 GCA_036971475.1 Prosapia bicincta
ACGTGCATGTATAGAATTTAAGGCTACAAAAGAATACTCTACCCGTAGCACATCTGGAGAAGTAAATAGTATTTTAGGCGCAAATTGTATAAAAGAATTAGTATAAAAGAATTAAATGATGCACTAACAGTATCACTTACAGTGGGTTAAATTGATGTAAACTTTAAACCTCAACACATCAAGAAAAAAATTGCTTCAATTAATCATAATGGTAGCCTGATATCAAGTAATTATTATAATTAGGTTTAAAAAAAAAAGATTTTTTTCAATTGTATCATCTCCCGTGAATGACTCTAAATGGGAGAGAGATCGAAAGTTAAGCAGGGATTGAAATAAAAAATATCAAATGGGTTTAGCCTCTAACGGCTGCAATTTTAACAATAAATTGAACTCAAAGATGATAAAAAAAAATAACTGTCACAAATGATTTATATATCTAAGTTAAAAGTGTTAATAGAGTTTCAGATACTGATAATTTGAAAAGAGTATTTAATAATTTCTCAAATTGATTAAATTATTTTTTGAATAGCGCCAGTGGCAGACTTTGCCATGGTGCCGTCCCTAGGCGCAATTCGGCCGGCCGCCCCTTTGCGCCCCTTCGCGAATTTATTGGAAGCGTCCCAACGTAATATAATGCTTCTAATTTTTCACCATACGAATCCGTTTTCATGCCTGTTCAAAGAAATGCATAATAATAAAATAATTAACTTTAATTAATGATGCGCTTTGAGATTAAAAAATATGTTGGTATTCATGCAACGTTTAAATTAATTACCGATTACCGTGCCGACCATAGTTTACTGCCCTAATGCAATATCATAAACGTAAAGTACATATTAAATAATAATGTATAATAATATACTATATATTGGACACTATATTTTAATGAAATATTATTTTGAAAATATACATACATTACTTCACTTTCATATTTGTTGGTGAAGACAATTGAAAATAAGGACACTTTTGAGATTAGAAAGCCCCCAGCTGGATCCGCCACTGATTTAACTGAGGTTCACATTATGACATTCACCAAATTTAACTAGGTACTATTACTATTGTCACTAAAACTCATCGGTACAAAAAAAAAAAAAACGGCTGCCGCCTGCCGCCCCCTCGAGGCTGCGCCATAGGCACGTGCCTAGTGTGCCTAATGATAAGTCCGTCTTGAATAGCGCAGCTTTATGTGATTGATTGAACCACTGTCTGTTTATTGTAACTTGCTGTTGCCCGTCTCAGTATTAGACGTGAAAGTGTAAGCACTGACTGCTATTGACTAACTTTTATCCAGTGCTTGTATGTTTATTGTAACTTGCTGTTGCCCGTCTCAGTATTAGACGTGAAAGTGTAAGCACTGACTGCTATTGACTAACTTTTATCCAGTGCTTGTATGTTTATTGTAACTTGCTGTTGCCCGTCTCAGTATTAGACGTGAAAGTGTAAGCACTGACTGCTATTGACTAACTTTTATCCAGTGCTTGTATGTTTATTGTAACTTGCTGTTGCCCGTCTCAGTATCAGACGTGAAAGTGTAAGCACTGACTGCTATTGACTAACTTTTATCCAGTGCTTGTATGTTTATTGTAACTTGCTGTTGCCCGTCTCAGTATTAGACGTGAAAGTGTAAGCACTGACTGCTATTGACTAACTTTTATCCAGTGCTTGTATGTTTATTGTAACTTGCTGTTGCCCGTCTCAGTATTAGACGTGAAAGTGTAAGCACTGACTGCTATTGACTAACTTTTATCCAGTGCTTGTATGTTTATTGTAACTTGCTGTTGCCCGTCTCAGTATTAGACGTGAAAGTGTAAGCACTGATTGCTATTGACTAACTTTTATCCAGTGCTTGTATGTTTATTGTAACTTGCTGTTGCTTGTCTCAGTATTAGTATGAAGGTGAAAGTGTAAGCACTGACTGCTATTGACTAACTTTTATCCAGTGCTTGTATGTTTATTGTAACTTGCTGTTGCCCGTCTCAGTATTAGACGTGAAAGTGTAAGCACTGACTGCTATTGACTAACTTTTATCCAGTGCTTGTATGTTTATTGTAACTTGCTGTTGCCCGTCTCAGTATTAGACGTGAAAGTGTAAGCACTGACTGCTATTGACTAACTTTTATCCAGTGCTTGTATGTTTATTGTAACTTGCTGTTGCCCGTCTCAGTATTAGACATGAAAGTGTAAGCACTGATTGCTATTGACTAACTTTTATCCAGTGCTTGTATGTTTATTGTAACTTGCTGTTGCCCGTCTCAGTATTAGACGTGAAAGTGTAAGCACTGATTGCTATTGACTAACTTTTATCCAGTGCTTGTATGTTTATTGTAACTTGCTGTTGCCCGTCTCAGTATTAGACATGAAAGTGTAAGCACTGACTGCTATTGACTAACTTTTATCCAGTGCTTGTATGTTTATTGTAACTTGCTGTTGCCCGTCTCAGTATTAGACATGAAAGTGTAAGCACTGATTGCTATTGACTAACTTTTATCCAGTGCTTGTATGTTTATTGTAACTTGCTGTTGCCCGTCTCAGTATTAGACATGAAAGTGTAAGCACTGATTGCTATTGACTAACTTTTATCCAGTGCTTGTATGTTTATTGTAACTTGCTGTTGCCCGTCTCAGTATTAGACATGAAAGTGTAAGCACTGATTGCTATTGACTAACTTTTATCCAGTGCTTGTATGTTTATTGTAACTTGCTGTTGCCCGTCTCAGTATTAGACGTGAAAGTGTAAGCACTGACTGCTATTGACTAACTTTTATCCAGTGCTTGTATGTTTATTGTAACTTGCTGTTGCCCGTCTCAGTATTAGACGTGAAAGTGTAAGCACTGACTGCTATTGACTAACTTTTATCCAGTGCTTGTATGTTTATTGTAACTTGCTGTTGCCCGTCTCAGTATTAGACGTGAAAGTGTAAGCACTGACTGCTATTGACTAACTTTTATCCAGTGCTTGTATGTTTATTGTAACTTGCTGTTGCCCGTCTCAGTATTAGACGTGAAAGTGTAAGCACTGACTGCTATTGACTAACTTTTATCCAGTGCTTGTATGTTTATTGTAACTTGCTGTTGCCCGTCTCAGTATTAGACGTGAAAGTGTAAGCACTGACTGCTATTGACTAACTTTTATCCAGTGCTTGTATGTTTATTGTAACTTGCTGTTGCCCGTTTCAGTATTAGACGTGAAAGTGTAAGCACTGACTGCTATTGACTAACTTTTATCCAGTGCTTGTATGTTTATTGTAACTTGCTGTTGCCCGTTTCAGTATTAGACGTGAAAGTGTAAGCACTGACTGCTATTGACTAACTTTTATCCAGTGCTTGTATGTTTATTGTAACTTGATGTTGCCCGTCTCAGTATTAGACGTGAAAGTGTAAGCACTGACTGCTATTGACTAACTTTTATCCAGTGCTTGTATGTTTATTGTAACTTGCTGTTGCCCGTCTCAGTATTAGACGTGAAAGTGTAAGCACTGACTGCTATTGACTAACTTTTATCCAGTGCTTGTATGTTTATTGTAACTTGCTGTTGCCCGTCTCAGTATTAGACGTGAAAGTGTAAGCACTGACTGCTATTGACTAACTTTTATCCAGTGCTTGTATGTTTATTGTAACTTGCTGTTGCCCGTCTCAGTATTAGACGTGAAAGTGTAAGCACTGACTGCTATTGACTAACTTTTATCCAGTGCTTGTATGTTTATTGTAACTTGCTGTTGCCCGTCTCAGTATTAGACGTGAAAGTGTAAGCACTGACTGCTATTGACTAACTTTTATCCAGTGCTTGTATGTTTATTGTAACTTGCTGTTGCCCGTCTCAGTATTAGACGTGAAAGTGTAAGCACTGACTGCTATTGACTAACTTTTATCCAGTGCTTGTATGTTTATTGTAACTTGCTGTTGCCCGTCTCAGTATTAGACGTGAAAGTGTAAGCACTGACTGCTATTGACTAACTTTTATCCAGTGCTTGTATGTTTATTGTAACTTGCTGTTGCCCGTCTCAGTATTAGACGTGAAAGTGTAAGCACTGACTGCTATTGACTAACTTTTATCCGGTGCTTGTATGTTTATTGTAACTTGCTGTTGCCCGTCTCAGTATTAGACGTGAAAGTGTAAGCACTGACTGCTATTGACTAACTTTTATCCGGTGCTTGTATGTTTATTGTAACTTGCTGTTGCCCGTCTCAGTATTAGACGTGAAAGTGTAAGCACTGACTGCTATTGACTAACTTTTATCCAGTGCTTGTATGTTTATTGTAACTTGATGTTGCCCGTCTCAGTATTAGACGTGAAAGTGTAAGCACTGACTGCTATTGACTAACTTTTATCCAGTGCTTGTATGTTTATTGTAACTTGCTGTTGCCCGTCTCAGTATTAGACGTGAAAGTGTAAGCACTGACTGCTATTGACTAACTTTTATCCAGTGCTTGTATGTTTATTGTAACTTGCTGTTGCCCGTCTCAGTATTAGACGTGAAAGTGTAAGCACTGACTGCTATTGACTAACTTTTATCCAGTGCTTGTATGTTTATTGTAACTTGCTGTTGCCCGTCTCAGTATTAGACGTGAATGTGTAAGCATTGATTGCTATTGACTAACTTTTATCCAGTTGCTTGTATGTTTCATATTGTGTTTAAAGTTGTTGAACTTGCAATTTTATTGTGTATCTAATTTTGAAATTATAGAAAACTGCCCCTACACAGGCAGTTTTCTTAGTCAATTCACAAGCGCCTTTCCGAAACCTATCGCGCAATACGGATAAAGGCTGCAAAAGAACAATGGAAACAAGAATAGCCCTGGAACACCTGGCAAATACAGGTTGGTTTATAACTTTACAATGGATCCCAGCCATGTTAGCATCTATGGAAATGAGCCAGACCTTCTAGCCAAAAAAGGCACGTTCATAGCACAATCCATTTGTATGCCCTCGTTGCAAAGCAAGAAAGCCCTCATCAATAGAACTATCGACCGGGCCAGCAAACTGCACCTCTCACAACAATCAGCAGGAAGAAAATGGAAAAACCTAGTCACCACAGGGCCCATCGACCACAGACTTCCACGAGCTGTAGGTGTTGCCAAGTTCAGAATGCAAACCGGCCACGACTAGGCAGCCCATCTACATCGCATCGGTGTGCTCCCAACACCGGAATGCCCTCTCTGTGGACACGATACGATGGTTGCGGATCATCTGATGAAATGTATTGCGCTCGACCATTCCGGAGATGGTGATGACCCACTTGTTTGTCTATACTGGTCAGTGCGTCACCAAATGGCTCAACAGCCAAGAGGGGGCTTTGGCTAGTAAGTAGCCTAAGTAATTTTTAAATGAATATTGTTTTATGTTTGTAGATTTTAAAGCTTGTAAAAGATCACCTAAAATGTGATCGAAACGTTGCTTTTATAATATTAAAATAATAAACTCAGAATTGATCATAGTTTGAGTTCAATTTATTGAGAAAATATTAAACTTGATTCATTGCAGCACACAAGTTACCGTTGCTTTGTTAGGCTACTGGAGACCGCAGGTAGCAGAATGTATTATGAGGAAGTATTTATTTCGGTTAAATTTATCATTCCTCTGCTGAACAGTTCAAGAGAAACCTGAGTGTACGTACCTGTCATTCGACCTAAATCTGCACATTAGGAAGGCTTAGAAATGGGACCAAAGAATTTGTTAAAGCATTTTAAGAAGAAAGATGGCGCAACTATGAAAGGAAATAAAGAAACGACGAGGACTGATTATCAGAGTTCTTTTTATTTAGCAAATGACGCACTTGCCCCTCCCCATGAATGCAATTTCAAAATCATCACACCTCGAGCTAGGCGTCAGTGCCAATTCCATTTGTTTCCACGAGCCTTGTTATAAGAGCGCAAAACCATTATTTAAGACCTCTTACAGTGAGTCGCAGGGACGTACGAGAACTCCAAGCTTTTCCAAAACTACACAGGACCAGTAAAACATTCCAAATGGCCCAGTTATCTGTACCGCGAGGAAACCCTTCTGATGAGTTCGCTCCAGGTAGTACAAACAAATCATGCGCTCTTGGTGGGCATACAAGAGGGATGGCCAAAGCAACTCTTCAGCAAAAACACACTACTACTCGCACTCAAATCACCGTTGGATTATTACCACCATTGCTCGTACAATCGTACTCTCTTTAGCCTTTTTTTTTGTTTAACCCGGGTTGGGGGCTCCCAGAACCGCCCAGCCCTCGTGGCAGCCACGCTTTAGCGAACCACGATACACGCGGTTAGTATCCCTACCGCGAGGGAAGAAAACGGGATTGATTTCCCATGTACCAAACTCATAAGCTCTTTCCATGGAGAATCAGGAGATAGTGAAATGAAACAGTACGGTAAGTGTTGCGCTAAGAGCGGGATGAAAAACCTGGAAGAAAGAAACCCTGCCACGAAAAATACCGCGACAGATTATGCAGGATACCTGGGGGTTGGATCACCTTAAGCTAAGGGATAAGGAGAGGTATTACCTTACAAATGCCTTGTTAGTGAGTCTATGGCTGAAATGTCATGCAGCTCTTTTTCTGCTGCCTACTCGAAACTGAAAAGGCATGCAAAATCAGAATCAGCACTTCCGTTACGGCTAAGCGGCGATCCGGGAGATATGACCTCTGAAGCCGAATAATATTAGTATGTATATTGTATTTGCATGCTATGGTTAGAGCTAGGTGGTCAGTGCAAAGTTTTTACCTCAGTTTTATACGAACAGATCCCTTCATTGTTTGTATTCCGTAACGACAACCTCACGGCTATCTTGGTATAATTGTATAATGGTAGTAACCTCTCTTTCTCTAGCTTTTTAAAATGTACATTGGTAGCGTTATCTAAGAATAAATACGCTGCCTTTAAAAAAATGGATTGGGTTACCCTGAGGATATCGAGCATGTATTTAATCATCCTGAGGATAAGCGTATTTACATTGTTGGGCGAAAGAATGTGAAAAAGGAGCCTAATCCCTTAGACTATTGTAGCTGTACAAATCTAATTTATCTGAATTTAGAACTCATTAGTTTTTGTCAATGTTTTCTGAAAGGGCTTAATAATTGAGAAAGCGGAGTTCTTAATAAACGCGATATCGATTCCTAATTTATCTATTGGACAGGATGTCAATGATGTAGTAGCTTTAGAAATAAAGTAAAGACATGGAAAGGAGAAAAGCGCCATGGAAAAAGTGTCAGCGTAAAATTTTTGTAGATATTAAAATAGTATTTAGTTTTTATGAAGCGGCTACAGGATGGAGTTTGGGTCGAATGTTTGGATCTCCAAAGGACTTTACTGATATCTGTGTCAAGAAGTGCCTCACGAAGTATGGAAGACTTCGAGTGTCGGCGGCTACAGGATGAAGTTTGGGTAGCATGCTTAGTTCTCCTAAGGACTTCACAGATAACTATGCCAAGAAGAGCCTCATGAAGAATGGAAGACTTCGAGTGTCGGCGGCTACAGGATGAAGTTTGGGTAGAATGCTTAGTTCTCCTAAGGACTT
>JBAIZL010000003.1:46744341-46774341 GCA_036971475.1 Prosapia bicincta
CCTTTAGTACCACATTTAGTTTACAATTTAGTACTATATTTAGTTTGCCATATAGTAAAGTATTTAGTTGGCTATCATTACAAAAATTTAGTTTGTCATTTAGTACCACATTTAGTTTGTCATGTAGTACTACATTTAGTTTGCCATATAGTAAAGTGTTTAGTTTCGATTTAGTAATAAATTGAGAAGTAGGTAGGTAGTTAGGAGGAAAGAGAGAGAGAGAGAGAGAGAGAGAGAGAGAGAGAGAGAGAGAGAGAGAGAGAGAGTTCGTGTGTGAGAGAGAGAGATACTTACTATAAATACTGTTCAGGAAATAAAAAATGTATACTATACGTTTATACGTGGCGATACTGTACCTGTAAGCATCGACAGATGGTGTAACACGAGTTTTGCGCTTTATTTAACTTGGTAATACGTCGTGACAGAAATTCAGCCGTGAACAAATGCGAAACATCGCTTGTTGTATTCAAATTCAAATAAAACAGTTGTGCGAATGTTGGGGTTGCCGGGGAACGGTAAATTGAATTGGAGTGGTTTTTGTTTGAGACCAGGAGATATTGTTAACGCGAGGGCATTGTTAAGATATTGTTAGTTTAGGGAAACTTTTCACATTGGAAATTCACCGACTGGTAAGTATGTACTCTCCTTAATTGAATAGGGTAGAAGTTCCCTAATGCTTTATAGTGGTCCTAGTTTGCACAGAACTGGAAAGCCGTTACGAATTTAGAATAGAATATTCGTGAAGTAGGATTAAATAATCCTAATATCTTATTCTCCCGCCTAGACCATTATATAACACTTTGCATTATATTTCCGCCTCATGCAAATTGAAATTAAAATATTTTGGCCTTACAATGGCGTGAAATCCTTATTTCGAATATCCTCCAACTACCAGTGCACAACATCTGAAAAGCGCCTATATATAATAATTTGTTGAAATGCATCACACTGAATTTGTTTTAAATAATGGTCGTGGCTTGTTAGCGTAAGTAAACCGGGCTTGACTTCCTTAGTTTAATGGGTGGTTAGGTGTAGTGACGTACGATTGTGGAACAATGTTCTGGAATATTTTAACGCTGGATATAAACGTTCGCCAGATATAAGATTACACATTTCGAAAATATTGTATAATGGCGGTAAATATTCTATTCTCGAAAGGTTTCCCTCCCCTTGTGAATAGTTTTTATTCAGCAAAGATCTTCTATCTTTGCTGGATATTCCAACTCTGAAATTTAATTGGAAAATGAAATAGAGCTTTTAGACAATACACAAGGCAGAGCTAGACAAGGCTAACCTATTTTTATAGCAAGTTAACGGGCGATCGCACTTAATTGGCAATCAACTCTCCTGAAGCAACGGACAATCGTACACGTCCACCCACTCTAGTAAGTGAAATCGTTCACGAGAGAGTGCTTCTTGTTATATTGCAACAACAGATAGAATATACCTAAAGAGATCGACTCCAGCACTTTCGGGACCCCACGGGGAATAATTTATACATGGGCTGACGTCAGTCAACAGCCTACGTTATTTGCGTTCTTTTTCTTTCAGAATAGTGTGGAATGCAACACGTATTCTGAACAATTCTATCACAATATTTCTTATATGGACTATGTATTATGTAAGTGTTTTAAAGTAGGAACCTACTCTATTCAAGGAAAATGCATGTCATATAGTTTTAATGTATTTAAAAGTAGTGGTCGCTCTACAGATAAATTGAGTATTTTCTTTTATAATTTCAGATACCTCGCAGTGAAGTAATAAAATGAAGCTGGATACGAGAAGGGAGTGTTGAGATGTAGACCAGACTGTGCTCAGAATGAGATGAAAGCCTGTCTCTTCCTGTTGTTGTTTTTTGCGTGCGTATCCTCACTTGCCAGCACTGGATTTGATCGGAAGAAAAATACTGAAGTAAGGACTTGGAAATTATATTTGTTCACTTAGAAAGCAATGTGAGACAGACGATTACACACACACACATGCACACACACACACACACACACACACACACACACACACAAAGTGAGCGAAAGAGGGAGAAACTATTTTCTTACACGCGCGCTTGTGTGTGTGTGTGTGTGTGTGTGTGTGTTGTGTATTTAAAACGTTTTACATCTTCCGATATCCGTAAGTCTTTCTATATCTTGTTTCAACTTAGGTGGAGTTACGCTCCTAAATCTTGCCGAAAAGAGTAGGCTTACACATGACATCTAGTCTACTATAGTCTGTATGATGTAACCTGTCTAGTGGACCCTTTAGTTACAGTGATATGCCTTGTCTCTCCCAGCTGTTCCTTAATGAGTCACGTACAAGCATCCCCACCAATTTTTATCTTAATCACAATATCCAAGTCTATATGGAAATTGGAAAAGGGTGTAAAATTATAAGAAAAACGAAACACATAATTTATTAAATTGACCTTTGTTACCACCCATAAACACGCTACGGCATAATGTTGATTTGTTTTAAACTCATTAAATCGTGTTTATAATTAGGTTAAGAAATTTAATTTGTTTATCGGCGAGACTATTACGTAACTTATTAAGGAAACAGCGGCGACCGGCTGCAAGCGATAAGGTACATCCGGCACAGCCGAATTACCCGAGTTGTTAAGACAGGTTACTTGATACAAACATGTTGAAGTTGGACTATATTATGTTCATCTTAGGTAAAAACAATATGATAATAATCAAGAGCGCAAGGGTTTTACGTATATTTCGTTAAAATGAATCCACACGTGTTTATGAAGCATCTGATGACGTAATATTTATGGACGTTAAAGCTATGACGTAGGCGCTAATTTTTCCCTCCTAATATTACACCGGTTTACTACGTTTGTTAGGGGAAAAGGTTGTCGAATTTTCCAAACCTTGTCTGTTTGATCAGACGTTTGAAGAGATTTTTTTATTTTTAAAAGAACTTATTTTACTACAATAACAAATAATTCGCCGCTATAAGATACACAGTAACTGAAAACAAATTCTGACTTTCAGTGATGTGATTCAGGCAGCACTGAAAGGCAAACACTGTAACGTTAATGACAGGCCGTTGCTAGGTATTACTTGATTTTCTTTGATGAATCACAACTTTAAATTGCAAGAAATGGAAAGACTCAGCACACTTTTACGGCCGCCATCGCTTCAAGTCTATAATTTGTCGCGTCTTTGCTGTATTTGCCTTCACGACTGTTTCCAACCAGAGGCCGGAGTAAGAGATGACGCGTCTTTGCTGAATTTGTCTTCACGACTGTTTCCGACCAGAGGCCGGAGTACGAGATGACTCGTCTTTGCTGTATTTGCCTTCACGACTGTTTCCAACCAGAGGCCGGAGTAAGAGATGACGCGTCTTTGCTGAATTTGTCTTCACGACTGTTTCCAACGCGAGACCAGAGTAAGAGATGACGCGTCTTTGCTGTGTTTGTCTTCACGACTGTTTCCGACCAGAGGCCGGAGTACGAGATGACTCGTCTTTGCTGTATTTGCCTTCACGACAGTTTCCAACCAGAGGCCGGAGTAAGAGATGACGCGTCTTTGCTGAATTTGTCTTCACGACTGTTTCCGACCAGAGGCCGGAGTACGAGATGACTCGTCTTTGCTGTATTTGCCTTCACGACTGTTTCCGACCAGAGGCCGGAGTACGAGATGACTCGTCTTTGCTATATTTGCCTTCACGACAGTTTCCAACCAGAGGCCGGAGTAAGAGATGACGCGTCTTTGCTGAATTTGTCTTCACGACTGTTTCCGACCAGAGGCCGGAGTACGAGATGACTCGTCTTTGCTGTATTTGCCTTCACGACTGTTTCCAACCAGAGGCCGGAGTAAGAGATGACGCGTCTTTGCTGAATTTGTCTTCACGACTGTTTCCAACGCGAGACCAGAGTAAGAGATGACGCGTCTTTGCTGTGTTTGCCTTCACGACTGTTTCCAACCAGAGGCCGGAGTAAGAGGTGACGCGTCTTTGCTGAATTTGCCTTCACGACTGTTTCCAACCAGAGGCCGGAGTAAGAGATGACGCGTCTTTGCTGTATTTGCCTTCACGACAGTTTCCAACGCGAGACCAGAGTAAGAGATGACGCGTCTTTGCTGTATTTGCTTCACGACAGTTTCCAACTAGAGGCCGGAGTAAGAGATGACGCGTCTTTGCTGTATTTGCTTCACGACAGTTTCCAACTAGAGGCCGGAGTAAGAGATGACGCGTCTTTGCTTTCATGGAGATCCAAACAGAGATAAGATGTTAAGTAATTAGAACGAACCGAGTTAAACAGGTGACATTTAATTAAATACATTCCCGCTCAATAGTCTATTCCTTAGTAATACCATTAATATGTTATTTAACCAAATCTTATAAATTAAGTTAAATTTAAAATGAATAGCAATTATTATATAATTAATACGATTAGATATTACAGTGTAATTTCGATCGGATAAGTGAACCGAGGTTATTACAGATAATACAAAATTCGGATAACATGGACCTTCATAAAAATTGAAAGGGATACGTATGGTAAACTGAAAAACATGAAAATGTGTTACATTATGTGAAAAAAAGGTATTTAATATATGATATAAAAAATGAACAAATGACTTATAAATTTATATATCTATATTAAATGAAAACGAAAATACATACATACAGTCGTGTTGTAGTTTAAAGTGTTATTTAGAGAAGTCCATAAGTGTGTTCTGTTGACCGGAAAGCTTCTTCGCGTCTTTTCATGCAGCGTTGCGAATCAGTAGAAGTTCCGTTAACGCTGCTCCATTGCCGTTCCTTTCAACTTTCCATACTTTACAAAAGGGAGACGCTCTTAGAGAGACAAAATTGGAATCGTATTTTTACGTCATTGCTCTATGAGCATGTCGACGGTGAAAGTGTATATTCGTATAGGTGGCGATGTGAGTAATGAAACTCTCTCTATACATAGTAGGAGAGGTAGCAGAGTGAGAGATAGCACACTCAGCCGCATTGGGTTTGCTACTGTTGTACTACCCACCCGGCGAACATCAGTCCTTTGCTATATAGATGTTTTACACGTAACATCGAACAGAATATCGTACAGGTGGTACTTGATCGATCGATAGAAATTCTGTACTAGCAGAGTGAGAGATAGCACACTCAGCCGCATTGGGTTTGCTACTGTTGTACTACCCACCCGGCGAACATCAGTCCTTTGCTATATAGATGTTTTACACGTAACATCGAACAGAATATCGTACAGGTGGTACTTGATCGATCGATAGAAATTCTGTACTAGCAGAGTGAGAGATAGCACACTCAGCCGCATTGGGTTTGCTACTGTTGTACTACCCACCCGGCGAACATCAGTCCTTTGCTATATAGATGTTTTACACGTAACATCGAACAGAATATCGTACAGGTGGTACTTGATCGATCGATAGAAATTCTGTACTAGCAGAGTGAGAGATAGCACACTCAGCCGCATTGGGTTTGCTACTGTTGTACTACCCACCCGGCGAACATCAATCCTTTGCTATATAGGTGTTTTACACGTAACATCGAACAGAATATCGTACAGGTGGTACTTGATCGATCGATAGAAATTCTGTACTAGCAGAGTGAGAGATAGCACACTCAGCCGCATTGGGTTTGCTACTGTTGTACTACCCACCCGGCGAACATCAATCCTTTGCTATATAGGTGTTTTACACGTAACATCGAACAGAATATCGTACAGGTGGTACTTGATCGATCGATAGAAATTCTGTACTAGCAGAGTGAGAGATAGCACACTCAGCCGCATTGGGTTTGCTACTGTTGTACTACCCACCCGGCGAACATCAATCCTTTGCTATATAGGTGTTTTACACGTAACATCGAACAGAATATCGTACAGGTGGTACTTGATCGATCGATAGAAATTCTGTACTAGCAGAGTGAGAGATAGCACACTCAGCCGCATTGGGTTTTCTACTGTTGTACTACCCACCCGGCGAACATCAGCCCTTTGCTATATAGATGTTTTACACGTAACATCGAACAGAATATCGTACAGGTGGTACTTGATCGATCGATAGAAATTCTGTACTAGCAGAGTGAGAGATAGCACACTCAGCCGCATTGGGTTTGCTACTGTTGTACTACCCAACCGGCGAACATCAGCCCTTTGCTATATAGGTGTTTTACACGTAACATCGAACAGAATATCGTACAGGTGGTACTTGATCGATCGATAGAAATTCTGTACTAGCAGAGTGAGAGATAGCACACTCAGCCGCATTGGGTTTGCTACTGTTGTACTACCCACCCGGCGAACATCAGCCCTTTGCTATATAGATGTTTTACACGTAACATCGAACAGAATATCGTACAGGTGGTACTTGATCGATCGATAGAAATTCTGTACTAGCAGAGTGAGAGATAGCACACTCAGCCGCATTGGGTTTGCTACTGTTGTACTACCCACCCGGCGAACATCAGTCCTTTGCTATATAGGTGTTTTACACGTAACATCGAACAGAATATCGTACAGGTGGTACTTGATCGATCGATAGAAATTCTGTACTAGCAGAGTGAGAGATAGCACACTCAGCCGCATTGGGTTTGCTACTGTTGTACTACCCACCCGGCGAACATCAGCCCTTTGCTATATAGATATTTTACACGTAACATCGAACAGAATATCGTACAGGTGGTACTTGATCGATCGATAGAAATTCTGTACTAGCAGAGTGAGAGATAGCACACTCAGCCGCATTGGGTTTGCTACTGTTGTACTACCCACCCGGCGAACATCAGTCCTTTGCTATATAGGTGTTTTACACGTAACATCGAACAGAATATCGTACAGGTGGTACTTGATCGATCGATAGAAATTCTGTACTAGCAGAGTGAGAGATAGCACACTCAGCCGCATTGGGTTTGCTACTGTTGTACTACCCACCCGGCGAACATCAGCCCTTTGCTATATAGATGTTTTACACGTAACATCGAACAGAATATCGTACAGGTGGTACTTGATCGATCGATAGAAATTCTGTACTAGCAGAGTGAGAGATAGCACACTCAGCCGCATTGGGTTTGCTACTGTTGTACTACCCACCCGGCGAACATCAGTCCTTTGCTATATAGGTGTTTTACACGTAACATCGAACAGAATATCGTACAGGTGGTACTTGATCGATCGATAGAAATTCTGTACTAGCAGAGTGAGAGATAGCACACTCAGCCGCATTGGGTTTGCTACTGTTGTACTACCCACCCGGCGAACATCAGTCCTTTGCTATATAGGTGTTTTACACGTAACATCGAACAGAATATCGTACAGGTGGTACTTGATCGATCGATAGAAATTCTGTACTAGCAGAGTGAGAGATAGCACACTCAGCCGCATTGGGTTTGCTACTGTTGTACTACCCACCCGGCGAACATCAGCCCTTTGCTATATAGGTGTTTTACACGTAACATCGAACAGAATATCGTACAGGTGGTACTTGATCGATCGATAGAAATTCTGTACTAGCAGAGTGAGAGATAGCACACTCAGCCGCATTGGGTTTGCTACTGTTGTACTACCCACCCGGCGAACATCAGCCCTTTGCTATATAGATGTTTTACACGTAACATCGAACAGAATATCGTACAGGTGGTACTTGATCGATCGATAGAAATTCTGTACTAGCAGAGTGAGAGATAGCACACTCAGCCGCATTGGGTTTGCTACTGTTGTACTACCCACCCGGCGAACATCAGCCCTTTGCTATATAGGTGTTTTACACGTAACATCGAACAGAATATCGTACAGGTGGTACTTGATCGATC
Source organism: Prosapia bicincta (assembly GCA_036971475.1). NCBI lineage: Eukaryota > Metazoa > Arthropoda > Insecta > Hemiptera > Cercopidae > Prosapia > Prosapia bicincta. Next base: position 46,752,118 of record JBAIZL010000003.1, read on the forward strand.
GATAGAAATTCTGTACTAGCAGAGTGAGAGATAGCACACTCAGCCGCATTGGGTTTGCTACTGTTGTACTACCCACCCGGCGAACATCAGCCCTTTGCTATATAGATGTTTTACACGTAACATCGAACAGAATATCGTACAGGTGGTACTTGATCGATCGATAGAAATTCTGTACTAGCAGAGTGAGAGATAGCACACTCAGCCGCATTGGGTTTGCTACTGTTGTACTACCCACCCGGCGAACATTAGCCCTTTGCTATATAGGTGTTTTACACGTAACATCGAACAGAATATCGTACAGGTGGTACTTGATCGATCGATAGAAATTCTGTACTAGCAGAGTGAGAGATAGCACACTCAGCCGCATTGGGTTTGCTACTGTTGTACTACCCACCCGGCGAACATCAGCCCTTTGCTATATAGATGTTTTACACGTAACATCGAACAGAATATCGTACAGGTGGTACTTGATCGATCGATAGAAATTCTGTACTAGCAGAGTGAGAGATAGCACACTCAGACGCATTGGGTTTGCTACTGATGTAGTACCCACCCGGCGAACATCAGTCCTTTGCTATATAGATGTTTTACACGTAACATCGAACAGAATATCGTACAGGTGGTACTTGATCGATCGATAGAAATTCTATACTAGCAGAGTGAGAGATAGCACACTCAGCCGCATTGGGTTTGCTACTGTTGTACTACCCACCCGGCGAACATCAGCCCTTTGCTATATAGATGTTTTACACGTAACATCGAACAGAATATCGTACAGGTGGTACTTGATCGATCGATAGAAATTCTGTACTAGCAGAGTGAGAGATAGCACACTCAGCCGCATTGGGTTTGCTACTGTTGTACTACCCACCCGGCGAACATCAGTCCTTTGCTATATAGGTGTTTTACACGTAACATCGAACAGAATATCGTACAGGTGGTACTTGATCGATCGATAGAAATTCTGTACTAGCAGAGTGAGAGATAGCACACTCAGCCGCATTGGGTTTGCTACTGTTGTACTACCCACCCGGCGAACATCAGCCCTTTGCTATATAGGTGTTTTACACGTAACATCGAACAGAATATCGTACAGGTGGTACTTGATCGATCGATAGAAATTCTGTACTAGCAGAGTGAGAGATAGCACACTCAGACGCATTGGGTTTGCTACTGATGTAGTACCCACCCGGCGAACATCAGTCCTTTGCTATATAGATGTTTTACACGTAACATCGAACAGAATATCGTACAGGTGGTACTTGATCGATCGATAGAAATTCTATACTAGCAGAGTGAGAGATAGCACACTCAGCCGCATTGGGTTTGCTACTGTTGTACTACCCACCCGGCGAACATCAGTCCTTTGCTATATAGGTGTTTTACACGTAACATCGAACAGAATATCGTACAGGTGGTACTTGATCGATCGATAGAAATTCTGTACTAGCAGAGTGAGAGATAGCACACTCAGCCGCATTGGGTTTGTTACTGTTGTACTACCCACCCGGCGAACATCAGTCCTTTGCTATATAGGTGTTTTACACGTAACATCGAACAGAATATCGTACAGGTGGTACTTGATCGATCGATAGAAATTCTGTACTAGCAGAGTGAGAGATAGCACACTCAGTCGCATTGGGTTTGCTACTGTTGTACTACCCACCCGGCGAACATCAGTCCTTTGCTATATAGGTGTTTTACACGTAACATCGAACAGAATATCGTACAGGTGGTACTTGATCGATCGATAGAAATTCTGTACTAGCAGAGTGAGAGATAGCACACTCAGCCGCATTGGGTTTGCTACTGTTGTACTACCCACCCGGCGAACATCAGTCCTTTGCTATATAGATGTTTTACACGTAACATCGAACAGAATATCGTACAGGTGGTACTTGATCGATCGATAGAAATTCTGTACTAGCAGAGTGAGAGATAGCACACTCAGCCGCATTGGGTTTGCTACTGTTGTACTACCCACCCGGCGAACATCAGTCCTTTGCTATATAGGTGTTTTACACGTAACATCGAACAGAATATTGTACAGGTGGTACTTGATCGATCGATAGAAATTCTGTACTAGCAGAGTGAGAGATAGCACACTCAGCCGCATTGGGTTTGCTACTGTTGTACTACCCACCCGGCGAACATCAGTCCTTTGCTATATAGGTGTTTTACACGTAACATCGAACAGAATATCGTACAGGTGGTACTTGATCGATCGATAGAAATTCTGTACTAGCAGAGTGAGAGATAGCACACTCAGCCGCATTGGGTTTGGTACTGTTGTACTACCCACCCGGCGAACATCAGTCCTTTGCTATATAGGTGTTTTACACGTAACATCGAACAGAATATCGTACAGGTGGTACTTGATCGATCGATAGAAATTCTGTACTAGCAGAGTGAGAGATAGCACACTCAGCCGCATTGGGTTTGCTACTGTTGTACTACCCACCCGGCGAACATCAGTCCTTTGCTATATAGGTGTTTTACACGTAACATCGAACAGAATATCGTACAGGTGGTACTTGATCGATCGATAGAAATTCTGTACTAGCAGAGTGAGAGATAGCACACTCAGCCGCATTGGGTTTGCTACTGTTGTACTACCCACCCGGCGAACATCAGCCCTTTGCTATATAGATGTTTTACACGTAACATCGAACAGAATATCGTACAGGTGGTACTTGATCGATCGATAGAAATTCTGTACTAGCAGAGTGAGAGATAGCACACTCAGCCGCATTGGGTTTGCTACTGTTGTACTACCCACCCGGCGAACATCAGCCCTTTGCTATATAGATGTTTTACACGTAACATCGAACAGAATATCGTACAGGTGGTACTTGATCGATCGATAGAAATTCTGTACTAGCAGAGTGAGAGATAGCACACTCAGCCGCATTGGGTTTGCTACTGTTGTACTACCCACCCGGCGAACATCAGTCCTTTGCTATATAGGTGTTTTACACGTAACATCGAACAGAATATCGTACAGGTGGTACTTGATCGATCGATAGAAATTCTGTACTAGCAGAGTGAGAGATAGCACACTCAGCCGCATTGGGTTTGCTACTGTTGTACTACCCACCCGGCGAACATCAGTCCTTTGCTATATAGATGTTTTACACGTAACATCGAACAGAATATCGTACAGGTGGTACTTGATCGATCGATAGAAATTCTGTACTGGCAGAGTGAGAGATAGCACAATCAGCCGCATTGGGTTTGCTACTGTTGTACTACCCACCCGGCGAACATCAGCCCTTTGCTATATAGATGTTTTACACGTAACATCGAACAGAATATCGTACAGGTGGTACTTGATCGATCGATAGAAATTCTGTACTAGCAGAGTGAGAGATAGCACACTCAGCCGCATTGGGTTTGCTACTGTTGTACTACCCACCCGGCGAACATCAGTCCTTTGCTATATAGGTGTTTTACACGTAACATCGAACAGAATATCTTACAGGTGGTACTTGATCGATCGATAGAAATTCTGTACTAGCAGAGTGAGAGATAGCACACTCAGCCGCATTGGGTTTGCTACTGTTGTACTACCCACCCGGCGAACATCAGTCCTTTGCTATATAGGTGTTTTACACGTAACATCGAACAGAATATCGTACAGGTGGTACTTGATCGATCGATAGAAATTCTGTACTAGCAGAGTGAGAGATAGCACACTCAGCCGCATTGGGTTTGCTACTGTTGTACTACCCACCCGGCGAACATCAGCCCTTTGCTATATAGATGTTTTACACGTAACATCGAACAGAATATCGTACAGGTGGTACTTGATCGATCGATAGAAATTCTGTACTAGCAGAGTGAGAGATAGCACACTCAGCCGCATTGGGTTTGCTACTGTTGTACTACCCACCCGGCGAACATCAGTCCTTTGCTATATAGGTGTTTTACACGTAACATCGAACAGAATATCGTACAGGTGGTACTTGATCGATCGATAGAAATTCTGTACTAGCAGAGTGAGAGATAGCACACTCAGCCGCATTGGGTTTGCTACTGTTGTACTACCCACCCGGCGAACATCAGTCCTTTGCTATATAGGTGTTTTACACGTAACATCGAACAGAATATCGTACAGGTGGTACTTGATCGATCGATAGAAATTCTGTACTAGCAGAGTGAGAGATAGCACACTCAGCCGCATTGGGTTTGCTACTGTTGTACTACCCACCCGGCGAACATCAGCCCTTTGCTATATAGGTGTTTTACACGTAACATCGAACAGAATATCGTACAGGTGGTACTTGATCGATCGATAGAAATTCTGTACTAGCAGAGTGAGAGATAGCACACTCAGCCGCATTGGGTTTGCTACTGTTGTACTACCCACCCGGCGAACATCAGCCCTTTGCTATATAGATGTTTTACACGTAACATCGAACAGAATATCGTACAGGTGGTACTTGATCGATCGATAGAAATTCTGTACTAGCAGAGTGAGAGATAGCACACTCAGCCGCATTGGGTTTGCTACTGTTGTACTACCCACCCGGCGAACATCAGCCCTTTGCTATATAGGTGTTTTACACGTAACATCGAACAGAATATCGTACAGGTGGTACTTGATCGATCGATAGAAATTCTGTACTAGCAGAGTGAGAGATAGCACACTCAGCCGCATTGGGTTTGCTACTGTTGTACTACCCACCCGGCGAACATCAGCCCTTTGCTATATAGATGTTTTACACGTAACATCGAACAGAATATCGTACAGGTGGTACTTGATCGATCGATAGAAATTCTGTACTAGCAGAGTGAGAGATAGCACACTCAGCCGCATTGGGTTTGCTACTGTTGTACTACCCACCCGGCGAACATTAGCCCTTTGCTATATAGGTGTTTTACACGTAACATCGAACAGAATATCGTACAGGTGGTACTTGATCGATCGATAGAAATTCTGTACTAGCAGAGTGAGAGATAGCACACTCAGCCGCATTGGGTTTGCTACTGTTGTACTACCCACCCGGCGAACATCAGCCCTTTGCTATATAGATGTTTTACACGTAACATCGAACAGAATATCGTACAGGTGGTACTTGATCGATCGATAGAAATTCTGTACTAGCAGAGTGAGAGATAGCACACTCAGACGCATTGGGTTTGCTACTGATGTAGTACCCACCCGGCGAACATCAGTCCTTTGCTATATAGATGTTTTACACGTAACATCGAACAGAATATCGTACAGGTGGTACTTGATCGATCGATAGAAATTCTATACTAGCAGAGTGAGAGATAGCACACTCAGCCGCATTGGGTTTGCTACTGTTGTACTACCCACCCGGCGAACATCAGCCCTTTGCTATATAGATGTTTTACACGTAACATCGAACAGAATATCGTACAGGTGGTACTTGATCGATCGATAGAAATTCTGTACTAGCAGAGTGAGAGATAGCACACTCAGCCGCATTGGGTTTGCTACTGTTGTACTACCCACCCGGCGAACATCAGTCCTTTGCTATATAGGTGTTTTACACGTAACATCAAACAGAATATCGTACAGGTGGTACTTGATCGATCGATAGAAATTCTGTACTAGCAGAGTGAGAGATAGCACACTCAGCCGCATTGGGTTTGCTACTGTTGTACTACCCACCCGGCGAACATCAGCCCTTTGCTATATAGGTGTTTTACACGTAACATCGAACAGAATATCGTACAGGTGGTACTTGATCGATCGATAGAAATTCTGTACTAGCAGAGTGAGAGATAGCACACTCAGACGCATTGGGTTTGCTACTGATGTAGTACCCACCCGGCGAACATCAGTCCTTTGCTATATAGATGTTTTACACGTAACATCGAACAGAATATCGTACAGGTGGTACTTGATCGATCGATAGAAATTCTATACTAGCAGAGTGAGAGATAGCACACTCAGCCGCATTGGGTTTGCTACTGTTGTACTACCCACCCGGCGAACATCAGTCCTTTGCTATATAGGTGTTTTACACGTAACATCGAACAGAATATCGTACAGGTGGTACTTGATCGATCGATAGAAATTCTGTACTAGCAGAGTGAGAGATAGCACACTCAGCCGCATTGGGTTTGTTACTGTTGTACTACCCACCCGGCGAACATCAGTCCTTTGCTATATAGGTGTTTTACACGTAACATCGAACAGAATATCGTACAGGTGGTACTTGATCGATCGATAGAAATTCTGTACTAGCAGAGTGAGAGATAGCACACTCAGTCGCATTGGGTTTGCTACTGTTGTACTACCCACCCGGCGAACATCAGTCCTTTGCTATATAGGTGTTTTACACGTAACATCGAACAGAATATCGTACAGGTGGTACTTGATCGATCGATAGAAATTCTGTACTAGCAGAGTGAGAGATAGCACACTCAGCCGCATTGGGTTTGCTACTGTTGTACTACCCACCCGGCGAACATCAGTCCTTTGCTATATAGATGTTTTACACGTAACATCGAACAGAATATCGTACAGGTGGTACTTGATCGATCGATAGAAATTCTGTACTAGCAGAGTGAGAGATAGCACACTCAGCCGCATTGGGTTTGCTACTGTTGTACTACCCACCCGGCGAACATCAGTCCTTTGCTATATAGGTGTTTTACACGTAACATCGAACAGAATATTGTACAGGTGGTACTTGATCGATCGATAGAAATTCTGTACTAGCAGAGTGAGAGATAGCACACTCAGCCGCATTGGGTTTGCTACTGTTGTACTACCCACCCGGCGAACATCAGTCCTTTGCTATATAGGTGTTTTACACGTAACATCGAACAGAATATCGTACAGGTGGTACTTGATCGATCGATAGAAATTCTGTACTAGCAGAGTGAGAGATAGCACACTCAGCCGCATTGGGTTTGCTACTGTTGTACTACCCACCCGGCGAACATCAGTCCTTTGCTATATAGGTGTTTTACACGTAACATCGAACAGAATATCGTACAGGTGGTACTTGATCGATCGATAGAAATTCTGTACTAGCAGAGTGAGAGATAGCACACTCAGCCGCATTGGGTTTGCTACTGTTGTACTACCCACCCGGCGAACATCAGTCCTTTGCTATATAGGTGTTTTACACGTAACATCGAACAGAATATCGTACAGGTGGTACTTGATCGATCGATAGAAATTCTGTACTAGCAGAGTGAGAGATAGCACACTCAGCCGCATTGGGTTTGCTACTGTTGTACTACCCACCCGGCGAACATCAGCCCTTTGCTATATAGATGTTTTACACGTAACATCGAACAGAATATCGTACAGGTGGTACTTGATCGATCGATAGAAATTCTGTACTAGCAGAGTGAGAGATAGCACACTCAGCCGCATTGGGTTTGCTACTGTTGTACTACCCACCCGGCGAACATCAGCCCTTTGCTATATAGATGTTTTACACGTAACATCGAACAGAATATCGTACAGGTGGTACTTGATCGATCGATAGAAATTCTGTACTAGCAGAGTGAGAGATAGCACACTCAGCCGCATTGGGTTTGCTACTGTTGTACTACCCACCCGGCGAACATCAGTCCTTTGCTATATAGGTGTTTTACACGTAACATCGAACAGAATATCGTACAGGTGGTACTTGATCGATCGATAGAAATTCTGTACTAGCAGAGTGAGAGATAGCACACTCAGCCGCATTGGGTTTGCTACTGTTGTACTACCCACCCGGCGAACATCAGTCCTTTGCTATATAGATGTTTTACACGTAACATCGAACAGAATATCGTACAGGTGGTACTTGATCGATCGATAGAAATTCTGTACTAGCAGAGTGAGAGATAGCACAATCAGCCGCATTGGGTTTGCTACTGTTGTACTACCCACCCGGCGAACATCAGCCCTTTGCTATATAGATGTTTTACACGTAACATCGAACAGAATATCGTACAGGTGGTACTTGATCGATCGATAGAAATTCTGTACTAGCAGAGTGAGAGATAGCACACTCAGCCGCATTGGGTTTGCTACTGTTGTACTACCCACCCGGCGAACATCAGTCCTTTGCTATATAGGTGTTTTACACGTAACATCGAACAGAATATCTTACAGGTGGTACTTGATCGATCGATAGAAATTCTGTACTAGCAGAGTGAGAGATAGCACACTCAGCCGCATTGGGTTTGCTACTGTTGTACTACCCACCCGGCGAACATCAGTCCTTTGCTATATAGGTGTTTTACACGTAACATCGAACAGAATATCGTACAGGTGGTACTTGATCGATCGATAGAAATTCTGTACTAGCAGAGTGAGAGATAGCACACTCAGTCGCATTGGGTTTGCTACTGTTGTACTACCCACCCGGCGAACATCAGTCCTTTGCTATATAGGTGTTTTACACGTAACATCGAACAGAATATCGTACAGGTGGTACTTGATCGATCGATAGAAATTCTGTACTAGCAGAGTGAGAGATAGCACACTCAGCCGCATTGGGTTTGCTACTGTTGTACTACCCACCCGGCGAACATCAGTCCTTTGCTATATAGATGTTTTACACGTAACATCGAACAGAATATTGTACAGGTGGTACTTGATCGATCGATAGAAATTCTGTACTAGCAGAGTGAGAGATAGCACACTCAGCCGCATTGGGTTTGGTACTGTTGTACTACCCACCCGGCGAACATCAGTCCTTTGCTATATAGGTGTTTTACACGTAACATCGAACAGAATATCGTACAGGTGGTACTTGATCGATCGATAGAAATTCTGTACTAGCAGAGTGAGAGATAGCACACTCAGCCGCATTGGGTTTGCTACTGTTGTACTACCCACCCGGCGAACATCAGCCCTTTGCTATATAGATGTTTTACACGTAACATCGAACAGAATATCGTACAGGTGGTACTTGATCGATCGATAGAAATTCTGTACTAGCAGAGTGAGAGATAGCACACTCAGCCGCATTGGGTTTGTTACTGTTGTACTACCCACCCGGCGAACATCAGTCCTTTGCTATATAGGTGTTTTACACGTAACATCGAACAGAATATCGTACAGGTGGTACTTGATCGATCGATAGAAATTCTGTACTAGCAGAGTGAGAGATAGCACACTCAGCCGCATTGGGTTTGCTACTGTTGTACTACCCACCCGGCGAACATCAGTCCTTTGCTATATAGGTGTTTTACACGTAACATCGAACAGAATATCGTACAGGTGGTACTTGATCGATCGATAGAAATTCTGTCCTAGCAGAGTGAGAGATAGCACACTCAGCCGCATTGGGTTTGCTACTGTTGTACTACCCCCCGGCGAACATCAGTCCTTTGCTATATAGATGTTTTACACGTAACATCGAACAGAATATCGTACAGGTGGTACTTGATCGATCGATAGAAATTCTGTACTAGCAGAGTGAGAGATAGCACACTCAGCCGCATTGGGTTTGCTACTGTTGTACTACCCACCCGGCGAACATCAGTCCTTTGCTATATAGATGTTTTACACGTAACATCGAACAGAATATCGTACAGGTGGTACTTGATCGATCGATAGAAATTCTGTACTAGCAGAGTGAGAGATAGCACAATCAGCCGCATTGGGTTTGCTACTGTTGTACTACCCACCCGGCGAACATCAGCCCTTTGCTATATAGATGTTTTACACGTAACATCGAACAGAATATCGTACAGGTGGTACTTGATCGATCGATAGAAATTCTGTACTAGCAGAGTGAGAGATAGCACACTCAGCCGCATTGGGTTTGCTACTGTTGTACTACCCACCCGGCGAACATCAGTCCTTTGCTATATAGGTGTTTTACACGTAACATCGAACAGAATATCTTACAGGTGGTACTTGATCGATCGATAGAAATTCTGTACTAGCAGAGTGAGAGATAGCACACTCAGCCGCATTGGGTTTGCTACTGTTGTACTACCCACCTGGCGAACATCAGCCCTTTGCTATATAGATGTTTTACACGTAACATCGAACAGAATATCGTACAGGTGGTACTTGATCGATCGATAGAAATTCTGTACTACCAGAGTGAGAGATAGCACACTCAGCCGCATTGGGTTTGCTACTGTTGTACTACCCACCCGGCGAACATCAGTCCTTTGCTATATAGGTGTTTTACACGTAACATCGAACAGAATATTGTACAGGTGGTACTTGATCGATCGATAGAAATTCTGTACTAGCAGAGTGAGAGGTAGCACACTCAGCCGCATTGGGTTTGCTACTGTTGTACTACCCACCCGGCGAACATCAGCCCTTTGCTATATAGATGTTTTACACGTAACATCGAACAGAATATCGTACAGGTGGTACTTGATCGATCGATAGAAATTCTGTACTAGCAGAGTGAGAGATAGCACACTCAGCCGCATTGGGTTTGCTACTGTTGTACTACCCACCCGGCGAACATCAGTCCTTTGCTATATAGGTGTTTTACACGTAACATCGAACAGAATATCGTACAGGTGGTACTTGATCGATCGATAGAAATTCTGTACTAGCAGAGTGAGAGATAGCACACTCAGCCGCATTGGGTTTGCTACTGTTGTACTACCCACCCGGCGAACATCAGCCCTTTGCTATATAGATGTTTTACACGTACCATCGAACAGAATATCGTACAGGTGGTACTTGATCGATCGATAGAAATTCTGTACTAGCAGAGTGAGAGATAGCACACTCAGCCGCATTGGGTTTGCTACTGTTGTACTACCCACCCGGCGAACATCAGCCCTTTGCTATATAGATGTTTTACACGTAACATCGAACAGAATATCGTACAGGTGGTACTTGATCGATCGATAGAAATTCTGTACTAGCAGAGTGAGAGATAGCACACTCAGCCGCATTGGGTTTGCTACTGTTGTACTACCCACCCGGCGAACATCAGTCCTTTGCTATATAGGTGTTTTACACGTAACATCGAACAGAATATCGTACAGGTGGTACTTGATCGATCGATAGAAATTCTGTACTAGCAGAGTGAGAGATAGCACACTCAGCCGCATTGGGTTTGCTACTGTTGTACTACCCACCCGGCGAACATCAGCCCTTTGCTATATAGGTGTTTTACACGTAACATCGAACAGAATATCGTACAGGTGGTACTTGATCGATCGATAGAAATTCTGTACTAGCAGAGTGAGAGATAGCACACTCAGCCGCATTGGGTTTGCTACTGTTGTACTACCCACCCGGCGAACATCAGCCCTTTGCTATATAGATGTTTTACACGTAACATCGAACAGAATATCGTACAGGTGGTACTTGATCGATCGATAGAAATTCTGTACTAGCAGAGTGAGAGATAGCACACTCAGCCGCATTGGGTTTGTTACTGTTGTACTACCCACCCGGCGAACATCAGTCCTTTGCTATATAGGTGTTTTACACGTAACATCGAACAGAATATCGTACAGGTGGTACTTGATCGATCGATAGAAATTCTGTACTAGCAGAGTGAGAGATAGCACACTCAGCCGCATTGGGTTTGCTACTGTTGTACTACCCACCCGGCGAACATCAGCCCTTTGCTATATAGATGTTTTACACGTAACATCGAACAGAATATCGTACAGGTGGTACCTGATCGATCGAAGAAATTCTGTACTAGCAGAGTGAGAGATAGCACACTCAGCCGCATTGGGTTTGTTACTGTTGTACTACCCACCCGGCGAACATCAGTCCTTTGCTATATAGGTGTTTTACACGTAACATCGAACAGAATATCGTACAGGTGGTACTTGATCGATCGATAGAAATTCTGTACTAGCAGAGTGAGAGATAGCACACTCAGCCGCATTGGGTTTGCTACTGTTGTACTACCCACCCGGCGAACATCAGCCCTTTGCTATATAGATGTTTTACACGTAACATCGAACAGAATATCGTACAGGTGGTACTTGATCGATCGATAGAAATTCTGTACTAGCAGAGTGAGAGATAGCACACTCAGCCGCATTGGGTTTGTTACTGTTGTACTACCCACCCGGCGAACATCAGTCCTTTGCTATATAGGTGTTTTACACGTAACATCGAACAGAATATCGTACAGGTGGTACTTGATCGATCGATAGAAATTCTGTACTAGCAGAGTGAGAGATAGCATACTCAGCCGCATTGGGTTTGCTACTGTTGTACTACCCACCCGGCGAACATCAGTCCTTTGCTATATAGGTGTTTTACACGTAACATCGAACAGAATATTGTACAGGTGGTACTTGATCGATCGATAGAAATTCTGTACTAGCAGAGTGAGAGATAGCACACTCAGCCGCATTGGGTTTGCTACTGTTGTACTACCCACCCGGCGAACATCAGCCCTTTGCTATATAGGTGTTTTACACGTAACATTGAACAGAATATCGTGCAGGTGGTACTTGATCGATCGATAGAAATTCTGTACTAGCAGAGTGAGAGATAGCACACTCAGCCGCATTGGGTTTGCTACTGTTGTACTACCCACCCGGCGAACATCAGTCCTTTGCTATATAGGTGTTTTACACGTAACATTGATTAGAATATCGTGCAGGTGGTACTTGATCGTTTGATAGAAATTCTGTACTAGCAGAGTGAGAGATAGCACACTCAGCCGCATTGGGTGTGCTACTGTTGTACTAGCCACCCGGCGAACATCAGTCCTTTGCTATATAGGTGTTTTACACGTAACATTGAACAGAATATCGTGCAGGTGGAACTTGATCGATCGATAGAAATTCTGTACTAGCAGAGTGAGAGATAGCACACTCAGCCGCATTGGGTTTGCTACTGTTGTACTACCCACCCGGCGAACATCAGTCCTTTGCTATATAGGTGTTTTACACGTAACATTGAACAGAATATCGTGCAGGTGGAACTTGATCGATCGATAAAAATTCTGGACTAGCGTATATAAAAAAAACATATTTTGCTGTCATTCGGGTTGCGTCAATTGTCCTCACGGCCCTCGAGAAGGCGCTCATGAAATATGAAGTGCTACAAGTGATGTATGTCCACATCCGCGGAAATGTTCGCAGAACGGTCTTTACTAAATCTCCACCCTCCCTTTAAGTGCCGCATCAAGTCCAACCTTTCTCAGCCAGAATGGCTTGTCTTCTGTTATACTACCCATCCGCCGAACCTTAGTCCTTAGCTAGAGTCTAATAATTTTCGTGCTCTGGCTGTCAGTCACTTTTCTATAAACAGACTTGCTTCCTGACGTGTTATGTGTGAATGATGGTTCAGAAATCCTGAAGACAACAACTTCACAACCGTGAGATGATTTTGGAAAGACCACAACACAATTGATAAGCACTGAGACATAAAACTGAGAGTTTTCTTGGTCCGAGCGGTTGCTCCGCGCATGCGTCAACATTCTCTTTGCCCCAAAGAGAGTTTCATCACTCCCCTCACAAGATATATTGCATTTTTTGACTACCTTACTGTCTACCTGCTAAACCTAAGCCTTACACTGTCTACTAATTGCAGTGTTGCCATATCTCCAATGTCTCTGTGTATACAATTCTACTTATCTTGTACTTAAATTAACTTGTTTGAATATTCCTTCGACAATATTCTCTTTTTTACATATTTCGCTCAAAAATACTTTCTGAACAGTACTAAAATGATTTTAAATTTCGCAAAACATAATATACACTTTAATTATCTACATACAAACATAACCTTACTTTTGCTACACGGTTGGGGTGATTCGTTGTCCGAGGAAGTATAGAAGGTAGTCTTTAGACAGCCTGTCTAAGCACATTGTGGTAACTTTGCTCTGTATGCACGCGAGTGAACAACCACACGTACACTTGTGGTTTCCTGTGAATCACTGACAGCAGTTTGAAAACAGGGTGAAGAACTAAGCACATTATCAAGGTAGAGGGGACAAAATAGAGGTAGATCAAATATGAAAATAAATTTGGTTTAATAGAGTTTCAGGAAAAACAAAATCACGGTTATTTTTCAAATTTTATTTAATTATATTTTACTTATTAACAATCACCTTTCGAGATAACAATCGATCATATCTTTCAAGATGGGCGTCCTAAAAAGGTGCGTCAAAATAGGTGCTCAATTTAAAGAAGTTTATTATATTTTTAAATGTGTTTATTTCGTATCAGAATGAAAGTAAATTTAATATGCAATTCGATTTTAAGAGTTAGCACGTGACCTTATACTGACTTCTTCAAATAAGTAAAATTAACAGCACAAATGTGAAAAATATAGACTTTCACCTCATAATTTGCTCTTCATCCATTTCTGTGTTGTAACACTCATTAAAGTCTTAATATTAAAAAAAAAACTGAATATTATATTAAATACGTAATTGAAACAGTATTTTATTAATATTAAAGTTTTCTGAGTGAAATAAAACAATGAACTTTTCTGTCTACTAACCCTTTTCATTGCCACTCTAAGCAAAACGTTATAGATATGTTGCGCTATCATTCTGGGGTGTTTACAATCTTATCACATGACAGGTAGATGCCAAGTGACCATTACCAAAGTGGAAAATCATTTTTTGACCCATTTGTATAAGACAAATCCAGAAACCTGAAAGTTATTAGTAAATAGTTTAGTAGTAGATGACCTATGGTGACAACTGGAGTCTGATTCGCACCCTTTTCCCCTTATTAAATTTACCACTTACACTCGTCAATTGCTATTGTTTCCTAATGTACGCATATTTCCTTGTACGGAATTTTTTTCGTGCCACCAAATAGGCCTCATAAATGTTTTGTTTCTAAAAATAATGGCGACTTCAATTAACCATAACAATCGGGGGTGGCACACCTGCGGACGTTGTCACCACACGGTTTCACCCACTTTTCAAGTTTCCAACAACCGTAAACGAAGCTCAGTCTTGATAATTAACATGCCTGGAACTTGTATTCTACAATGAAAACCTGTATCCAGAGAATACAATAAGGTTACACTTAATAAAAAATACACAAAAACCTCTTGACCACAAACCTTCTTTATTTGTCCATTATGTACATTTCAGTTACTAAGTAAAAATCCTCGGAGGGAAAACATACAAAGACTGAGTGACTCAGTCTTTGTATCTTATCTCTCTGAGGATGGTTACTTGGTAACTGAAATGTACATATGGGTAAAATAAAGTAAAGTAAACAAAGTAAGTTTGTGGTTAGGAGGTTTTTGTGTATTTATTATTAAATTCAACCACAATGTATTTCTAATAAATAGTAAGGTTACCAATGTTTGTATTTTTTGCCAAGATAATACAAACAAGTGTAATTTTTTAAAAAACCTCAAGATGTACAAGAAACACAAAAACTACAAGATAGATACGGTTGACCGAGCATTACTCATTCAATGCCCGGTTGTTTAGAAACAAACAAAATCCAGTTTCGTGTGGCAATTTTTTAAATATTTGTAGATTTTTAAAGTGAACACTTTTATAATGACGTCTACAAAAACTTATTGGATGGAGATAAACATACAGTTCGCGTCAGTATAAGTTCCATCAGAATAACAACGTCAGTATAAGTTCCATCAGCTTACGCTGTGAGTCACCTCAAAGTGAATTCAATGATAACATATGATTTCATGCATCAGATGATTTTTTTATATGTTATATTGTAAAACAACTGTTTTAACAAGTAGTTTGTTACATTATTTATTGAATATTTTGAAAGAAAGGGGTTAGTATTAAATATTTTTGATAAGTTAATAAATATATTAATTTATTTAAATGTTGATAAATCCCAATAGAAATTATTTCATTATAACTATAACAATAAGTTATGTATTTTTAACTAATATTTTTATTTAATGTCTGTTAATAACTATTAATTTTTTATATAGGTTAATGACAGATCACAGACAATTTTATTTTTTTAAACACTCAACGTATTGAATTTCTTTCCTAAATTCCTTTTCAAGAGCTCAATTTCAAGTGAACAATTATACAACATAACTTACTATTTATAAAATACATTGTAGGTTTTTTAGTTACTCGAGTTAATGTATATATATAAGAACGATTGTGTGTTTTAAAAAAAATGTTGACTCTATTATTAATAGTAGATGTGTTAGTGTATGTATTGTGATTTGTCAGTTTTATTGGGATAGAAAAAGTTTGACTTGTAGTTGGATATTTATTAGTAGTTTTATAATTTGTTGATTTTTAATATGTTTTATATAATGTTATGTATTTTATAAATAGTAAGTTATGTTGTATAACTGTTTAATCCAAATTGAGCTCTTGTAAAGGAATTTCGGAAAAAGATTCGAAACTTGATTGCTTAAAAAAGTAAAATTGTCATTAGCCTATACAAAAAATTATCTATTTTTAAAACGGAAATATTCTTAGGCGCGTCTGATAACAAATGTTTAGTAGCTTAAACAAAATCAAACGCTTCTGATTTGAAAATTTCTGTAAATTATACAAGTTTTCACTTCTGTCGGCTCTTCCCCGAGTGCCAAAACCTAATTTTTTAAAATACATTTTGCACGTGGTTCTAAAACTTTAAAGAACAGTCGTTGGGAAAGACAATATTTCCTGATCAAGCATTCAAATTACATTAGTAGATTAGTATACGCCATATTGGCTAACGTCTGCGTATCAGGAGATTATTGTCGGTGCATGTTTGGTATGTGGCATGTTCAAGTTAAACATGGTATGTCAACAGTCTAAAAGATTATTTAGCTAATGCATAGCTGTTGCTAGTAATTCCCGAATGCCTTCTGTGGTATACTGAATATGTTGTATATCATATCACGGTTTGATCCTAATGAGTAATTGTATTTGACACTTATTTTTAATTAATGCAATTTAATAATTAACGTGAGTGGCAATTAAATTTAACTTTACTTGTTCATCAGCTGGGCGCCAGTTAACCTGTTATGTTGAGAATATTGAATGGCCTTTATTAATTTATAAAAAAATAAATAAAAAATTGTATCTTTTATATTTTAATCTTTCAAATACTTACAACAAACAAGATCATAGATTCATTATTTGACTAGCAGAATATAAATTTAATATTGCGTTGGTTCAATCTGTTATCTTTAATAAACTGTTTATTATTATTTATAATTTTAAATCAGTCTGAGAGGAATGACGACTGATGACCTTAAACTTTATTTCTTTTAACCATAATAATAAAAACTTCCGCTTTCTGAGTATGTAGTAGTTTCAGATAAATATATATTTAATACAAATAAGTCGATCGTTTTACTCAATCATTTTCACTATTTAAGTGATTTAAATTAATTTAGTTGACTGAATTCACTATACTCCGTCTCAGGTTATTGTGAGGCAAGCCAGGTAGCTGGGGTATTAGGAACTGCTCGGCCGATGAATAGGCTGGGACGCTCGGCGAATACATCCCATTAGTGACGCATCGCCGATTACTCTACTTAAAAACGCCAGTCTAATAAATACGCATTATTTGGGAAAACGCATATACGGTTTTCCTAATTAGTATTAAACAAACAATTGTTTGTTTGTCTCATGTTAATCGGGAAATGAAGCTTATACAAATTTGTATATACGAAGCGTAGCCGATAATCACGCGTAAAGTTGGCCGATTAACATGAGACAAACGCAATTGTTTCAGTAATAATTTAGAAAACCGTATCAGAGTTTTTTTCATATAATATGTATTTATTATATTACCATTTTTATGTAGAGTAATCTAATGGGATGTACTGACCGGGACGTCCCCGCCTATTCATCGGCTGAGAGGTTCTTAATCCCCAGCTACCTGTCTTGCCTTAACTTACCCTAAGACGTGGTATAAAATAAATGTCTATACTTCCTTCCTATGTCCACCTACCGATGGCCACGTTACTGGATGATACGATACAGTTGTTTCTGGTGTCTCTCTTTTGCTTTGATCTTCTTATACTGTGGACCTATCCTTGGAATTATTCTTCGGAATTATTCCTGTCCTTCTCTCGTCTGACTCTCTTCCTAAACCGTTAGCTTAGTATTAACTCCCCTTTAACTTTCCCCAAATATTTATTATTAACTTCGCTATAGCTGTGCATTTAGGTATTTTATCTCACCTTCTCTCTCTATCTACCTTTCCAACTTCCACTATTTCACTTCCTAAAACTTGTTTATCTAACTCTTTTAGTTAATTGGTGATACTTAACTAATAATTACCTAAACCTATTAAACCATTAAAACTCCCTGTTAATTACAGATTGCCTACAAACCTTCCTTTAAACTTATTCTTTCCTTTGACTACACAATAATCCTTTATAAAGTAAGAGCCGCTATCTATTGATCCCTTCCCTTATTTGATTCGTTCAGTTAGTTATTTTTGTTTGTACCAATGGTCTTGCTACCGATCGATCTCTTGTATTTCCTGCTCACGCAATTAGAAATTTCCAGAAGCTCTGTAACCTTCGTTCCCAGTCCTTCCGTATACGTGCTGGAGCTGCATTTTTCTGGACTAGGAATCATATTGTTAAAACTATCCGTAAGACCTTTTAACCCTGGCTTCTTTCCTCTCTGTCACGTTTTGTAAAAAGTAGTTTAAAATGTCTAGACGTCTATGTATATTTACACCGTGCTAAAATCTTTGTGAACTTGCACAACCGCTCTCCACTAAGACTTAACATCTCCTCCATCTCTTAGATTTGTTTACAATTTCAATAACAGTGTTTTTTCAATTATTTTATATTTGAAACACTATTTTAATTTTAATCTTTTATTTATTAATTTTAATGTTGCCCTTTAAATAAACTCTACTAATGGACCTATAACTTAATATTATGTTATAATGTACATATTGTGTTTATTTGTATTTGTTATATTTGCGACTCTAAAAGACGTATAAGTAGCCGAGAAAGGAAAATACTGAAACTATGGTTCTCGAAGGTCGACTCTCAAATATACCAAAAGAACACATTAATGTTGAAGTACGTTACAGTGTAATCGATAAGTGAATACAAGAAAACAGCGTGGCTAAGTTGGATGTATATGTAAGCCTATGTACAGGCTGTCAAAGTTTTGTAAGCGTAGTTCGCGCATGCAGGAGAAGTGAGGGGGAGTACGGCCGGCTGTAGAAGGGATAACTCACGTTAGACATTACGTTTGCGCATGCGTGCTTTGGCTCGTTCTACTCCAGCTGACGTAAAGAAGGAATAGTAGCTATTACGGTCGACTATTTTATTATCTGTGGTGGGTGGACATTAGTGAAAGCCCCCAAGGATACGTCAACCCTTCCACCATGTTGGAGGTCGTTTTTTTAGGGAAAAGAGGCTCCCGTAGGCCTACACCATATAAACCTACGGTACAGAGAAACCAGAAAATTCACTAAATATATTTTGTTACAGTATTGGCTACGTCGTTTTAATACATTACTTGTAACTCATAATTTTATTTATAATGGCACAATGCCATCTGCGTCAGACTCTTCACTGTCATTTGTAATTATTAGACTTTCTAACTGCATGTCCATAGCTCTGTCTGTCTCGTAATATTCATTTTCTATTTTTAATACATGATCGCAGCATTTTTTCCAAAAATCCGTACTCAATTCGCTTAACTTCTGTTCAACCATTGTTTTCACATTACGAATGTCATTCGTAGCTTTCTCTATAACACTCTCATTTTTTATTTTCCCCCAAATTAATTCCATGGGATTCAAGTCTGGGTGGTAAGGTGGCAGTCTCAATACTTTATGACCTTCACGTTCCAATAAGCGATCGAAATAATACTCCTCGTGGCGTGACTTGTTCATTTTAACTAACTCATACAGTTCCCATTTTAACATTGCTTCAGAACGTGGAATGTTTCTTTCTTTCAACCATGTCATCATTATTGACTTTCTGCTGTTTGAATTTGGAGTAACAGCCGCTAATTTATTATGATAAGGAGCGTTATCTACCACCAGAATAGATTTGTTTTGGGAGATTTCTGATTAGCTGATTTTCAATCCATTTCTCATAGTTTTCCGCATTCATGTCGTTGTGATAGTCTCTTGTTTTCTGGCCTGCTCTAAAGACCGAAAGGGCATTTCCCACACTTCCTGTTTCACTGCCAGCGTGGACTATGATTAGTCTTGATCCCTTTGAAATATTTTTATGTAGCCGTTAACAGATTCATCAGTCCATGCTAAATTCGTGGTATGCGTCGAATGAATATAAGACTCATCTGAAAATATTATTGGCCTATTTTCCGCTCTATACTGTCGAATTTTATTTAAATAGCATACTCTTTTAAAGCGATGCCATGTTTTTCGATCATAACCCTTCTTTTATTTTCAGTTTTTTCCATTTAAATCTCATGGATCTTAAAATTTTGTGTAAAGTTTCATGAGAGAAATTAAATTCTAATTCCGGATATTCAAGCTTTAAAACTTTTAGCACATTCTTCAATGTTGGAAGCGCGTGATGAGTCGTATGAAAATTATGAACTATTTTTCGTAATGCACATTTTTGCAAATCATAGATGTTGACTTTTTTAATTTTTCTTGTACGAATTTTACCTGGTGTACTGAATGTTTCGTTTTCTGCTAGTCGTTTTTCCTCCGTCAATAATTTCCTTAATCTATGAACTGATATTCCACAAAGGTTTGCTACGCGGTCTTGAATTACCGAGCAAGACATGTTGGGATTTTCAGAATATATGTTTTTAAATACATTAATAATATTGCATTTAGGTTGGCTTCTGAGCGCCACTCCTTTGCCGAACAGACTTGATGTCTTCGGTGAGACATATTTAGTATTGAAAAATACTGATTTGGTCGATACACTAAACACTCACGCAAACTAAAGCGATAACGGTACTATTTGCTGTGTTGTGCATTCCAGTGAGTCAGCTGTAAAAGCCCCCTCCCCTACCGCACTACCCACCCTACTTTTTCTCCCCACCATCCCATCTACCAAATCCGTCTCTGCGCACCACGCCAACATAACTTTGACGACCTGTATGTTGGTTTAGGTGGGTTAAAATACAAGTCAAAATACAAATACAAGAATTATAATTGAATTTACAATTCTTGTATTTGTATTTTGACTTATGTTCTTTATTAATACACAAGGCCCAACTCAACTCGACCCAACCCTCCAATTGTTAATTAATCTCAACAAATTCCACGTCATCATTAGTGGGTTGACTGTCGGTTTTTCACTTTCCTGTGGCATTTCAGGCCACAATTTTTTCCAGATCTTTTGGAGTGTAGACGGTTGAATTTCCTCCCACGATTCTGCAGCCATATAAATGACATCCTTTATAGTCATTTTTTAAAGAATTTCAATAAATTGTGTAGCTGGATCTGCTTCTTGTTGTTACAAAAGCGATAAAATTAACTTTTTCCTATATCGCCGTTTTATCGCCTCTATCACGCCTTTTTCCATCGGCTGAATGAGAGCCGTGACGTTAGGAGGAAGAAATTTAACAAATATGTCACCATGACGCCATTCTTCATTTGGGTGGCATGGGGCATTATCAGTTAGTAAAACCTCTTTTCGAGGGAGTTTTTTCTCTTTTAAAATCTTTTCTGTTGGAACAAAGTTTTCAAAAAACTCCAGTCCTCAAACATTTGACTGTTCATCCATGCTGGTTTTTGGAACTTGTATTGGGCCGGTATAACACTTAAATTTACATTTTTAAAACCCCTAGGTTTTGCGGATTTCCCTATCACCAAAAGTGGAAATTTTAGATCGCCAGAAGCATTACTGCAGGGCAGCAAAGTCATACGTTCTTTCTTAACTTTATGACCATTTGATACTGAATCTAATTTGGAAGCTAAAGATTTTTTTTGGGAACATTTTATAATTTAATCCGGTTTCGTCAGCGTTGAACACCTGACAAGGTTGTAAGCTTTCATCTCTGAGAAACTTGCCAAATTTGTCTTTGAATTTTTCACTGGCATCACTGTCACCTGACAAAATTTCACCACTTATTCCGAGTTGACGGATGCCGTGTCGTTCCTTCCACCGTGACAGCCAACCCACACTGGCAGTAAAATTAGGGCCTCCTTTTAACTTTTCATTCAGTTTCAGCGCGATCGTTTGCAAATTTACACCCTGTTCCCGTTGTTGGCAAAACAAAACATACAAAGCATTGTCTAAGGTTTTATTTTTTGGTTTTTTTAAAGTGCTTCTGCCGCCTAAACTGTCTTTACTAACCATTTTTGCAAAAAAAATCTTCAATTTCCTGTCGCTTTTTCTCCAATCGGAAACAGTTTGTTATCCCACGCCTAACTCTTTCGCAATTTTAGTAGGCGATTCACCTCCATCAATAA
>JBAIZL010000003.1:46779341-46784341 GCA_036971475.1 Prosapia bicincta
CTAAGTTTCGCCGAAGCATCTAGAGCTTCTATGCCAAAGTTTGACAGCAAGTGGAGCGCTGCTTTAAGTTAGTGGGTCAAGCATCTCAAAACGTCTGCGCTAAGTTTCGCCGAAGCATCTAGAGCTTCTATGCCAAAGTTTGACAGCAAGTGGAGCGCTGCGTTAAGTTAGTGGGTCAAGCATCTAGAGCTTCTATGCCAAAGTTTGACAGCAAGTGGAGCGCTACGTTAAGTTAGTGGGTCAAGCATCTAGAGCTTCTATGCCAAAGTTTGTCAGCAAGTGGAGCGCTGCGTTAAGTTAGTGGGTCAAGCATCTAGAGCTTCTATGCCAAAGTTTGTCAGCAAGTGGAGCGCTGCGTTAAGTTAGTGGGTCAAGCATCTAGAGCTTCTATGCCAAGGTTTGACAGCAAGTGGAGCGCTGCTTTAAGTTAGTGGTCAAGCATCTCAAAACGTCTGCGCTAAGTTTCGCCGAAGCATCTAGAGCTTCTATGCCAAAGTTTGACAGCAAGTGGAGCGCTGCGTTAAGTTAGTGGGTCAAGCATCTAGAGCTTCTATGCCAAAGTTTGTCAGCAAGTGGAGCGCTGCGTTAAGTTAGTGGGTCAGGCATCTCAAAACGTCTGCGCTAAGTTTCGCCGAAGCATCTAGAGCTTCTATGCCAAAGTTTGACAGCAAGTGGAGCGCTACGTTAAGTTAGTGGGTCAAGCATCTAGAGCTTCTATGCCAAAGTTTGTCAGCAAGTGGAGCGCTGCGTTAAGTTAGTGGGTCAGGCATCTCAAAACGTCTGCGCTAAGTTTCGCCGAAGCATCTAGAGCTTCTATGCCAAAGTTTGACAGCAAGTGGAGCGCTGCGTTAAGTTAGTGGGTCAAGCATCTAGAGCTTCTATGCCAAAGTTTGACAGCAAGTGGAGCGCTGCTTTAAGTTAGTGGTCAAGCATCTCAAAACGTCTGCGCTAAGTTTCGCCGAAGCATCTAGAGCTTCTATGCCAAAGTTTGACAGCAAGTGGAGCGCTGCGTTAAGTTAGTGGGTCAAGCATCTCAAAACGTCTGCGCTAAGTTTCGCCGAAGCATCTAGAGCTTCTATGCCAAAGTTTGACAGCAAGTGGAGCGCTGCGTTAAGTTAGTGGGTCAAGCATCTCAAAACGTCTGCGCTAAGTTTCGCCGAAGCATCTAGAGCTTCTATGCCAAAGTTTGACAGCAAGTGGAGCGTTGCGTTAAGTTAGTGGGTCAAGCATCTCAAAACGTCTGCGCTAAGTTTCGCCGAAGCATCTAGAGCTTCTATGCCAAAGTTTGACAGCAAGTGGAGCGTTGCGTTAAGTTAGTGGGTCAAGCATCTCAAAACGTCTGCGCTAAGTTTCGCCGAAGCATCTAGAGCTTCTATGCCAAAGTTTGTCAGCAAGTGGAGCGCTGCGTTAAGTTAGTGGGTCAAGCATCTCAAAACGTCTGCGCTAAGTTTCGCCGAAGCATCTAGAGCTTCTATGCCAAAGTTTGTCAGCAAGTGGAGCGCTGCGTTAAGTTAGTGGGTCAAGCATCTCAAAACGTCTGCGCTAAGTTTCGCCGAAGCATCTAGAGCTTCTATGCCAAAGTTTGACAGCAAGTGGAACTTCAGTTTAACCACTCAGAAATAGTGAATGCAAGACGTTTCTCTAAAGTAAAACAAAATAATGTATTTGTTAAAATTGTTTGGCTGCAATTTTGTTTCATTTATTATTTCAATGGAATATGTTATTAAAATTATAAGTAACAAGCATTTGTTGTTTTAATTATATCCTTAATACATATTAAGGATACACGTATATCCTTAATTATATCCTTAAGATATACGTGTATGACAATTACATTACAGTTAAATGGTGTGTGAGTAAAAGAGACAAAAATATATTGTGCTATTAACATACAACACAGCATGCTAGACCACGCCTTCCTTTAAGACCCTAGTATGCGCAAATTTACCGATTTTTGAGTCTTTTACGCTACCGGAAATTGAAATATTTTTAGGGTACTAATTTGGTTTTGTGTTCCTTAACCCATTTAATAAAAGATTTTTACTATGACACCATAAAATATTATTGGTTAAGCACTGTAAAAATATTTATAAAATGACTTCGAAAAGCCAAAAACGTTTAGGTACGATGCGCTAGTTGGGGGCTCAATATATATTTTGTTTTCACCTTGCATTTTACGTACCTACCCCATTGAGAAGTTTTCCGCCGCGGTATAGCGTTTAAAACAAATTTTTTTTTTGACCTATGCTAATGTATATATATATATATATATATATATATATATATATATATATATATATATATATATATATATATATATATTTATATACCTACTTCATTATATAATATATATACCTACCTAATTATATATATATATATATATATATATATATATATATATATATATATATATATATATATATATATATATATATAACTTACAAACACTGTTTTCTTGTATTCACTTATTACTTACACTTAAAACATACTTAAACAAGAATTAACTTGGTATATTTCCGAGTCAATTTTCGAGAGCTAGTAATTACATGTTCTCATTTTCGAGCATTTTCGAAGACTGCAGGTTTTTATGGTAAACAGGTGTTTGAAAGTTCCTTTGTAATTTTTTTCCTGGCGAAAAACCAATTGTGGTTATCATCGCCATCGTTTGTGTCATGTCGTATAACGGTATTGTTCTGTTTTCAGTTTAACTGCACTGTGGATTATTTTTGGTCGGTCTTTGGGTTATTGTGTGTATCAAATAATAAGAAAATGATAAACTATTCAACTCGATATGTTACCTAGCTCTTAATAGTGGGGCGAACATCAGTTGTTGTTGCAAACCGAGTATTGCTTCATTAAGGGTTTGAACTGTTAGCGTGAACGTGTCCATGTAAATTGTAATTTGAAACACTTTCAAGTGTTCGTCCTAAATATACTGTAAATATAAGGGTACAAATAAAGTTTTTATAGAGTGAACGAGTGCGTTTTATCTTCAGAAAGAAGTAGCTGATCGCTAAGTTTCTGTGTATTCCCTATAGATGTTTTCGAATTTAGCTCTTGAACTATCACTTTGTGATTTTTTAGTTAAACATTTTAATCAAAAACAATTTTCTTAACATTTACAGTTCGTATCAGAAAGAGTGTGAGAGGTGTTCATGAATGTCGAAGCATTACGTGTGTGGTCATTGTTCAATGTTCGTATTTCATTGTTCAATGTATTTTTGACAATTATTATCATTCACTATTTATTAGGAATATACTGTGGTTGAATTTAATAATAAATACACAAAAACCTCTTAACCACAAACCTTCTTTATTTTACCTTTATGTACATTTCAGTTAACAAGTAACCATCCTCAGTGGGGTAACATACAAATACTGGTTTTGTGGCCAAATTGTGTTTAAGAGGTTTTTGTGTATTTATTATTATTATTATTCAGTTGTATCTAATAGTTGTTTGTATACCCGCTATTATTTGTGTAGTAAGTGTAAATATATACTAATAAATTTATCAAGTAAAAAGTTGAATGCAGTGGCTTTTGAATCAAGAATTCTATCTGATTTACTCGATTAAAACCGAGCTTATTCACTCGTAAGCTGGCGCGCGACCGATCGATAGGAAACAAAAAGCTAGCCTTATTTAAAAACATTGGTTTTTGTAGTGCGTGTTGCATTCGAGGCCACCGCTAAGAAACTGCAGGCGTTGAGGTAGTTTAGAAAACTGATATAGTTTAAAACTTTATGTAAATGATCTGAATAAATGATGTGTAATATGACAAATTAAATAAAATAATATTTATAGCGGCCTTCCGGTCTTGTCAAATCTACATTAATGTAATAAAAATACTTCACTTCGTGTTATATTGTTTGTGGAACGGTGTTCTTTCTTCCTCTACCCTCCCCCCGCCTGTTCTGGCCCCTCGAGGTCACGACAGCAACGTGTGACCAGCTGTACTACAGATTTTACGTGAATAATATATTTTTCGCAAGTAAGCTGTTTTCTTTTGCAAATTACAGCTTTAAATAGGATTTAGTTTTATTACACATAATTAAAAAAAATTTTATATGATGTTTTATAGCTTTAAATTTGTATTATCTGTAAACTTTCTTCCTTATATCTACAGAACGTGTTATACATCACGCTATTTGTATCTTTAACTTTTGCTATTTATATTTTGTGTTTGTAACACGTAAGTACTAATTTATTGACGGTGTGGTAGGCATATATTTCGTTAGTATTTAATTATCGTATTAGTGGGTTTGTAGATTGTCAATTTTGTTTCCACCTGTGCTATCTTTCTTATTAGCGAGTTGTTTTGCTGAGTCACAGTTTGAAAGTAAATACATTGTTACACATAGGGTATTCAGGTATTTAGCTTGAGAGCATTACAATAGCCAGTGAGGGGAAAAGGCCTTTGGCGACCTCGCGATATTTGCATATAGGACCGGCGTAAAGGTTGATCGTATTTGGTTGGTAAAACCAACGGAGTTTTACATTTCAAAGGAAATTCATTAGGTCGGTACGATTTGAAGGGGTATCTTGAATTATATTTTACGATGAAATTTACATGCAGCATAGTTGTTAGAAGCTTGTCTCTGTCTCTCTCACACCCACGCGTATGCACGCGCCTGTTCCGCAACCACCCTTAATATAGTTAGACCAAGGTTACGCTAAATACTGGTTACTACACTAAGTTACTGCTTCTATTACTTAAAATATTATAACTTCGACTAATTGATGTAAGGTTGAGATAAGGTTCTCAAAGGTATTACACTCGATATAAATGCCATTGGTGTATAGATTGTGTGATAGTATAGCTGTATTGCGGTATAGCTGTATTATAGTATAGCTGTATTGCAGTATAGCTTTATTGCAGTATAGCTGCATTGCAGTATAGCTGTATTGTAGTATAGCTGCATTGCAGTATAGCTTTATTGTAGTATAGCTGCATTGCAGTATAGCTGTATTGTAGTATAGCTGTATTGTAGTATAGGTGTAT
>JBAIZL010000003.1:46794341-46829341 GCA_036971475.1 Prosapia bicincta
TTGAGCCCGCTTGTCAACGCTTCAGCATTATTATATTGCAATAAATTGAGCCCGCTTGTCAACGCTTCAGCATTATTATATCGCAATAAATTGAGCCCGCTTGTCAACGCCTCAGCATTATTATATTGGAATAAATTGAGCGGGCTTGTCAACGCCTCAGCATTATTATACCGCAATAAATTGAGCCCGCTTGCCAACGCCTCAGCATTATTATATTGCAATAAATTGAGCCCGCTTGCCAACGCCTCACCATTATTATACCGCAATAAATTGAGCCCGCTTGCCAACGCCTCACCATTATTATATTGCAATAAATTGAGCCCGCTTGCCAACGCCTCACCATTATTATACCGCAATAAATTGAGCCCGCTTGCCAACGCCTCAGCATTATTATATCGCAATAAATTGAGCCCGCTTGTCAACGCTTCAGCATTATTATATTGCAATAAATTGAGCCCGCTTGTCAACGCCTCAGCATTATTATATTGTAATAAATTGAGCCCGCTTGTCAACGCCTCAGCATTATTATATTGCAATAAATTGAGCCCGCTTGTCAACGCCTCAGCATTATTATATTGCAATAAATTGAGCCCGCTTGTCAACGCCTCAGCATTATTATATCGCAATAAATTGAGCCCGCTTGTCAACGCCTCACCATTATTATATTGCAATAAATTGAGCCCGCTTGTCAACGCCTCAGCATTATTATATTGCAATAAATTAAGCCCGCTTGCCAACGCCTCAGCATTATTATATTGCAATAAATTGAGCCCGCTTGTCAACGCCTCAGCATTATTATATCGCAATAAATTGAGCCCGCTTGTCAACGCTTCAGCATTATTATATTGCAATAAATTGAGCCCGCTTGCCAACGGCTCACCATTATTATATCGCAATAAATTGATCCCGCTTGCCAACGCCTCAGCATTATTATATTGCAATAAATTGAGCCCGCTTGCCAACGCCTCACCATTATTATACCGCAATAAATTGAGCCCGCTTGCCAACGCCTCAGCATTATTATATTGGAATAAATTGAGCGGGCTTGTCAACGCCTCAGCATTATTATATTGCAATAAATTGAGCCCGCTTGCCAACGCCTCAGCATTATTATATCGCAATAAATTGAGCAGGCTTGCCAACGCCTCAGCATTATTATATTGCAATAAATTGAGCGGGCTTGCCAACGCCTCACCATTATTATATCGCAATAAATTGAGCGGGCTTGTCAACGCCTCAGCATTATTATATCGCAATAAATTGAGCGGGCTTGCCAACGCCTCAGCATTATTATATTGCAATAAGTTGAGCGGGCTTGCCAACGCCTCAGCATTATTATATCGCAATAAATTGAGCAGGCTTGCCAACGCCTCAGCATTATTATATTGCAATAAATTGAGCGGGCTTGCCAACGCCTCAGCATTATTATATCGCAATAAATTGAGCAGGCTTGCCAACGCCTCAGCATTATTATATCGCAATATTGCGAGAATAAATAGAATAATTATATGAAAATTTATTATTTCTGAACGTCAATAGAGAACGTTCAAGTAGAGTAGCTAAGAAAATAACCAATTTTAAAATAATCTATTAATTTTAATATTTGTAGTCGGTTATGATTAATGACTATTTCTAACTTACCAAAACTTTTTTCTTGCACTTTAATGTAGTTAACAATATTAACTTAACATGCATAAATACGAAAAACAAAATCAATAAAATAAACCAACCGGAAAAATATATCCCATAATTAATAACGAAACTTATAAAACTGAATGGCCTGACTGTAATAAATTATACATTTGCCAAACAAAAAGAAATTAAATGACAGATATAACACCTTAAATCATACATCAAACTAAACACAATTCAAACTTAGCAACGCAAGCTATAAAAAATAACCACACAATAGAAAACAACCATGTAGTAAAGTTCAAAAAATGTCTAAAAATGACAATCTGGGAGCAACTACAAATTCATAAACAGAAAAATAATATAATAAACGAACAAGTAAAAACGAAATAATAATATGATAAATTATTCAACTTAATAAACAAAATTAACCACGATGCATACCAAAACTAACACACAGTGGAGAAAACCATTGAACAGTATTGATATACCCCGTTCACACACGCCTACTAATCACAAAAACCTGCAGACTTCTAAAAAGCTTGAAAATGAGAGCATCGGAATTAATAGTCTCTCGAAAGTCAACTCATAAATATACCGAGTGAGATTCTTGTTTAAGTACAATAAAGTTGAGTACAATAAAGTATATATATTAATTATATATATATATATATATTAATATATATATATATATATATATATATATATATAATAAAAAGTAGAAATGTTTTAATCTAATAAAAAAAAAAACATTGTAAATTCATTGCTTAATAGATCATTGAAAAATCCTATAGAATCGTAAAATTTTGGCCGATGCACGACGCGACTGTTGCAAAAGGAATTATACTAATTTCAACGGGAACGAAAAAAAATTAACTGGGCACATCTGGTCGTTGTTACAAAAGGGACACAAATATACAGTTAATTTTACTAAGTGCTCAAAGATACACGACAAATTTTATAACATTTTTTATGACGAGGAGGCTGAAACTGTAAGCGACAGACTGAGATGAGGACTATTTGTTCCAGTCTGTCTTGTTTTTGAAATTATATATTTTTTTTAAATTGCTTGATGTAATCATCTTGAAATTCACTGATTAAACTAATTTTAAAAATACTTAACTAAGTGAATACGTAATTGCTTACTTGCTGACGCGTTTCAAAACATTCGTTTCTTTTACGAAGCTAGTCCTTTACTTAGTAGTTAGGGTTTCGTACCGAAAACTACTGAGTAGAGGGTCGGCTTCGTAAAAGGAACGAATGTTTTGAAACGCGTCAGCAAGTAAGCAATTACGTATTCACTTAGTTAAGTATTTTTAAAATTAGTTATATTTTTTGTTAAAAAATTCTTTGTTCCCTCCATGGGTCGCACGGCCCAACAAAGTAAAGGACGGAAAAAACGGTAAAAATACAAAAATTACTTTTGAAATCATCAAAGCTTATTTCTACCCCTAATTGTACTGAAAAAATTATAACACAATGAAAGTAAATAGAAATATACTGGCATGAAATCGTAAAACTATTTAGTGCAGCTTAGTTGCTTTTACGTCTAACAGGTGGCGCTCTATGTAAGAAAAGCATAGTTTGTGTTAGGTAATACAGGGGCACATCCCTAGGGTTAGTTCTTAGCCCCAACGAAATACTAATTTTTCGTTGCATACCATTTCAATTTCCAGTAGAAGAAGCGGTGCGTGTCATTCTTGCCCCTGACTCACTATCAAGGTATTTGTAAGGTAATACCCCTCCTTAACCTTTAGCATAAGGTGATCCAAGCTCCCAGGGTTCCTGCATGATATTTCGCCGGATGTTCCCTGGCAGGGTTTCTATCTTGCCAGGGTTTTAATCCCGCTTTTAGCGCGACACTTGCCGTACTATTTAATTTCACTATATCCGGATTTTCCATGAGGAAAGATTTTCCATGAAAGAGCTTATCAGCAGTCAATGATGATTGATGTTCAATCAATCATTGTCCCTTCACCCGCGGTAGTGATAGGCCTACTAACTGCATGCGCATGTGAAACGGAGGCAGCTCGCTAGAGGGTGCCTGCCACCAAGACTGGGCAAACCCTGCGATGCCCAACCCGGGTTAAACAAAAAAAGGCTAAATAGAGTACAATCTTACGAGCTATGGTGGTAATAAACCAACGGAGATTTGAGTGTGGGTAGGAGTGTGTTCTCACTGAACGTTTCTTTGTTAAACACTAGCGTCTATTTACAAATCAATCTGTGAAGAGCTTTCTGAAATTTAACATTTTGAACAAATGAATATTTACATTATATATATATATATATCACTTTCACCTATGTACTTAAACAAGAATCTTGCTTGGTATTTATGCGAGTTAACTTTCAAAGATTGGAGTAATTTGATATTGTACATAACGGTACACCACACCTTGTGACAACGGGAATTCCACACAGCTCGCAGTCTACTACAACCCCCGGCCAGTGATGCCCGATGATGGAGATACGACCAATCCTTGAAAGTTAACTCGCATAAATACCAAGTAAAATTCTTGTTTAAGTACATAAGTGAAAGTGATAAACACGAAAACAGTGTTGCAAAGCTAGATATAAATAAACTATATAGAAAACAATTGTCTTCATTGTTCATGCACACACACACACGTACAAAACGAGTGGGGGTGCATGTAGAAGGGCTAAGACATTGCCTTTCTAAAAAGACTGTATAATCAATTGAAATCTACGGCTTAATTTAAATCACATTAGGACACCGGACAAGAAGACGAACGTAAACAACAGCAGACAATAAAAAAGGCTTAAATGAAATGGGGCAAAGCTGTAAACAGATTAGCGAGGACCAGAATAACAAACCTTTAAGGCTGCTAAATATGCATCGGATCTAGCAAAGGCAAATGTGTTTAGCTACATGATTGTAAATGCAGGTCAAACTTTATGGGTTACTGCCTGTAAGAGTATTTATATAATGTAAACGCATTGTTTTCGTATTAAAATGATTTATTACTCTAAGAATATCATTAGGTTTGTCACAGCGCTCATCTAATTAAGGGATTTGCTTGGAAATAAATTGTATTTCCAGAGGTAGATGAATTTGTAACTGTATAGGCTTTCGGTAACATCAGGTTTTACCATTAAATCTTTCCATTTCACAAGATGTAAAATGTAAAAACTTTATATACAATTATTACAGAAAAACTAGTAAATTCCTATGAAGGTCGGAAACAAATCTTTATTTTAGTTACTTTTCATTTTATAATTACAACTAATATATATATATATATATATATATATATATATATATATATATATATATAATATATGTTTTCTTGTTTAATAACCTAAAATAGCATATTAAATTATTATTATACAATAATAATACAATAATTATTGTACTATTCATTCCTGATGATGTTGGTACTATTTATCAACGAAAAGCTTCAAATATAAATTAATAAATATTCTTGTATTTGAATACCCTATGGTGTTATAAATATATATTAAATATGGTGATATGTGTTAATATATTTCAAAACAAGAACAGTTTTAGGAATAATACATGTGTTAAAACTATTCTTGTTTTTGAATTATTTTAAATTTATTATATATATATATATATATATATATGTATATATATATATATATATATATATATATATATATGTATGTATGTATGTCTCTCTCTCTCTCTCTCTCTCTCTCTCTCTCTCTCTCTCTCTATATATATATATATATATATATATATATATATATATATATATATATATATATAGAGAGAGAGAGAGAGAGAGAGAGAGAGAGACATACATACATACATATATATATATATATATATATATATATGTATATATATATATATATATATATATATATATATATATATTTATGTATGTATGTCTCTCTCTCTCTCTCTCTCTCTCTCTCTCTCTCTCTATATATATATATATATATATATATATATATATATATATAAATATATATATATATATATATATATATTTATTTATTTATTGTAATCCTTAGATGAAATATATATTTCCTTGTTGAATATGTATGGTGAAATAAAATAACTTTTATAAACAAGAATTTATTACTTCATTTTAATATTTCTTGTAGCTTTTCGCTAATTTACATTATCAGCACTTTCAAAACCTATACATTACTGTCCAGTTATGTGAATAGAATAAGACTGTTCACTATAGTCTTATATATATATATATTACAACATAGATTAGTCAAATACAAGAATATTTATTAATTTATATTCAAAGGTTTTCATTGTAAATTTTCAGTCCTGATGATGGTGTTTACTAACGAAAAGCTTTGAATATAAATTAATAAGTATTCTTGTGTGTGAGTAACCTATGTTGTTTTAAATTATTAAACAAGAAAACGTAATATATATATATATATATATATATATATATATATATATATATATATTGTTCAAGTTTACAATCGTTAATAAAATATTTTTTGTTCATCCACTCCAGTTCTAATTCATTTTGTAAAACTTGTAGTGGATGACAATTGATCTTAATACAGTTTTTTCAAAATAATAATTCATTAATTAAATATAGTAATGAAATAATTTTAGTTTTATATGTGAGAGAAACGTTTCACTTAAGGGACAAGGTATGGAAAATAGTTGTTTCCTCCCATTTGGTTTAAATTAAGTGAAACATATGATTTCATAAACAGCTGATTTTCTGTTATAGCTTATATTGTAGAACAGCTGTTTTAACGTATAGGTTTTGTTTCTTTATTTATATTAATTCTAACTTTTATATTATTCAATAAAGAGTAACTGAAAGAAAATTTTTGTATGTTTGCCTAAGTAGGAATTAACTTTAAAAAAGCTGTTGTTTGTATAACTTGTTTTTAAATTATGAAAAATAATTCTGTTTGAAAAGTATATTGTGTAATGTGTCTTCATTGTTGGTCAGATACAATGAGAGAATGTAATTAATCGTCTAGTCAAACTTATCTATCCCCTACCCGCTTATCTGTACTAAGTGGGCTGGCATTGAGAAACAGCTGTTTTATTGTTCGCAGTAATGAGATATCTAGAATTATTAAATAAAAGTACTGTAAATAAACAAAATGTAAATTCAATTCCTACTCAGGTCAACAAAAATAAAACTTATTTTAGTTACTTTTCTTAAATAAGTATAATTGATATAAATAAAGTAACATAACCTATGCGTTAAAACCGCTATACTACCAGGTAACCTATAATATACATCCAGCTGTTTTATGTCACCTTGTGACAACGGGAATTCCACACAGCTCGCAGTCTACTACAACCCCCGGCCAGTGATGCCCGACGATGGAGATACGACCAATCTTTGAAAGTTAACTTGCATAAATACCAAGTAAGATTCTTTTTTAAGTACATATAGTGAAAGTGATAAGTGTATACAAGAAAACAGTGTTGCAAAGCTAAATATGTATAAACTATATAGAAAACAATTGTCTTCATTGATCATGCACACACACACACACACACACACACACACACGTACAAACGAGTGGGGGTGCATGTAGAAGAGCTAAGACATTGCCTTTCTAAAAAGATTGTATAATAATCAATTGAAATCTACGGCTTAATTTAAATCACATTAGGACACCGGACAAGGAGACGTACGTAAACAACAGCAGACAATAAAAAAGGCTTAAATGAAATGGGGCAAAGCTGTAAACAGATTAGCGAGGACCAGAATAACAAACCTTTAGGGCTGCTAAATATGCATCGGATCTAGCAAAGGCAAATGTGTTTAGATACGTGATTGTGTTAAACTTCGAAGCGACAGTGATAAATGCAGGTCAAACTTTATGGGTTACTGCCTGTAAGAGTATTTATATAATGTAAACGCATTGTTTTCGTATTAAAATGATTTATTACTCTAAGAATATCATTAGGTTTGTCACAGCGCTCATCTAATTAAGGGATTTGCTTGGAAATAAATTGTATTTCTAGAGGTAGATGAATTTGTAACTGTATAGGCTTTTGGTAACATCAGGTTTTACCAGTAAATCTTTCCATTTTACAAGATGTAAAAGGTTTTGTTTCTTTATTTATATTAATTCTAACTTTTATATTATTCAATAAAGAGTAACTGAAAGTAAATTTTTGTTTGTTTGCCTAAGTAGGAATTAACTTTAAAAAAGCTGTTGTTTGTATAACTTGTTTTTAAATTATGAAAAATAATTCTGTTTGAAAAGTATATTGTGTAATGTGTCTTCATTGTTGGTCAGATACAATGAGAGAATGTAATTAATCGTCTAGTCAAACTTATCTATCACCTACCCGCTTATCTGTACTAAGTGGGCTGGCATTGAGAAACAGCTGTTTTATTGTCCGCAGTAATGAGATATCTAGAATTTATAAATAAAAGTACTGTAAATAAACAAAATGTAAATTCATTTCCTACTCAGGTCAACAAAAATAAAACTTGTTTTAGTTACTTTTTCTTAAATAAGTATAATTAATATAAATAAAGTAACATAACCTATGCGTTAAAACCGCTATACTTCCAAGTAACCTATAATATACATCCAGCTGTTTTATGAAATCATATTTTATCACTTATTTTAAACAAAATGGGACGAAATAACTGTATTGCATATCTTGCCTGTTTTTTGAAAGGTTTTATCTCGCATACAATACTAAAATTAATTATTTAAGTTTATTGATGAATTAATATTTGAAAAAACTGTGTTGAGACAAAATGTCATGCATTACACATTAAAAAAAAATTATTTGAACTTGAGTGGATGAATAAAATGTAATTAATTAACGATTGAAGATTTGTAAAATATAAATAAATAAATATATATATATATATATATATATATATATATATATATATATATATATAAATATATATAGGGAGTCTGTGGACTAATAGGAGAAATTGAAAAATACTTGAAAAATTATTTGAAATTGGGCAGATGAATAGAATGTAATTTATTAACGATAGAAAATTTGTAATATATATACCACTTTCACTATATGTACTTAAACAAGAATCTTACTTGGTGTTTATGCGAGTTAACTTTCAAAGATTGGTAGTATCTCCATCATCAAGCACCACTAACCGGGGGTTGTAGTAGACCTACTAATCTTTGAAAGTTAACTCGCATAAATACCAAGTAAGATTCTTGTTTAAGTACATATTGTGAAAGTGATAAGTGAATACAAGAAAACAGTGTTGCAAAGCTAAATATAAATAAATATATATACATACATACATATATATATATATATATATATATATATATATATTGATAACATATAAGGGAGACTGATATATTGAAATGGGAGACTGTGAAGTAATAGTAGAAATGGAAAAATACGTCAGTAAGACCAAGATGAATGAAAATAACAGACAGATATAAAGTTACGCAAATCCGGTATGAAGATAGTTTTATTGATAAAATATATGATGAAAATTATGTATGAAATCTGTTTTGGTGAGCGTATGTCTTACGAGTTTGTTAACTGAATTAATATTGAAACAGAATTATATATAATTTTGCAATCAGCAATGAAGAGGGTTGAGACAGAAGACTACAAATTAGTCTAATAAAAAAAAAATCAGTGTAATAAAAAGAATTATGTTGTGGCACACAAGAGAGTGTCGACAGAACTTGAAACGTTTATAGCCACGGCTACAGAAATTTTGAATTTAGAAAAACATTTAAGTTTGCGTAATCAAAATTTACCTTACATTTGTCATAAGACGGGTCTAAGAATGTTTTAATTTCAAAAATTGGATTAAAAATACATAGCTTATTATTATTGTTATATTGAATTATTTGTAATGAGATTCTAAATATTTATATAAGTTAATATATATATATATATATATATATATATATATATATATATATATATATCAACTGATCAAAACTATTTAATAATAACATTTTCCTTAACAATGTTCAGTAAATAGTGTAACAACAATCTACTTGTAAAACAGCTGGTCTACAACATAACCTATAACACAAAATCAGCTGTTACATGAAATCATATGTTATTATTTAATTACTTTTCAGGTGAGAGATAGCGTAGCCTGACGGATATTTTAGTGACGCGAAAGTGTATGTTTATTTTGCAAAATTAAACATTATAATTTATCTTGGTTTTATTTAGTAATAAAATTTTGCAAATTCTTAGCTCAGTATTCAACATCCTGCAGTAATTTGTCTTTTAACCTTCAATATTGTTGATTCATTTCTACAAAACTAAAAAAAACAACACCTGAAAACAACTACTTGCTAGGACTTTTGTTAAGTATTATTTTTTATTTAAAGAAGAAACAGAGTAGAATAATATTCCAACATTTTTCATTCTAATCCTCTTGGAGAGGGGATTATTTTGGACCGCCAAATTCCATCGGTTTGGCCAACCTACGAAATTCAATCGTGTATAAGTATCTGCTACGCCGCAATAACTTTGTATTATCCTTACGCACATTTTGGCTAAAAGCAAGTATCTCTAGAGGGAACAAAACGTCTAAGGATGTATAATAAAACACTTTGGAGCAGCAAACAGGTGTTTTGGCACCTACAGCAGAGTATAGCTTTCTTACTTTAGGTGGACAGTGCGATAGGAGTATTTTTGGTGTGGAGGGGTACTTTAAACCACCACACCAGAACCGTAGGCATTAATATTTATAGCTACGGTTCACCCCCCATTGCTTAAACCTTATTTAAACAGTAAACTGTGAGAAACTCTATACGTTGTGCAACACTTCCGCTTAAGTGTTTCTAGCCTAGACAGAATTCTAGGTTAGATACTGTCACGTTGGCACGGGAAGAGCCCTATCCCAAGGCAGGTCAAGGCGATAAGGTCATTCCCAAAAACATTTAAAAGACAAAACGTCAGATTTACGAAAAATTATGATCATAAATATGCATCATATATTTATTTTGTGCACCTTTTCTTATTATAATTAGTACTTTTAATTCTCTGTAAATACTTACATTAATTACTAAAATATAATTACTAAAAAACTACCGTACCTTTAGGTTATGTTTGTAAGTCAGGAATGTATCGACAGCGCATGCGCAGAACTGAAAATCGAGCGTGACTCATTTCTACCCCACGGCTCTTCTCTTGCGCTGGTGACAGTACAGTTTATTTTCTTACGCTAAAGTTTGCGTTTGTTTTTGAGAGGTTGATGTTTTATAGTATAATTGCGTAAGTAAAATGAGTCAGTTTAGTTTAGGCTGTGGCGTAAAATGTAGGTCCAGGATCCGCTGAGTTACGCTTGAATAAATTAGAATTACACATGAAAAGTCTTTTGTGTTGCTCGGAGTGGGGAGTTATACTGAGTCGGATTCACTAGGTAGGTACCACAGAGGAGTAAATAATTATCTTTGTATAAGGGAATGGACGAGCCACGAGGTGTCCTTGGAGAATATCTGCTTCATAGAGAATATTTTAATAAATATGTCTCTTCTTTGTTGTTATCCATGGTTTTTTTGGTCCTAAGAACAAGATTTGTTTACAAAATTCCAGACCAACGATATTATCTGGGGTAGCATTCCCAAACTTTGATTCGGGATTCATCAACAATGTTGTCCTTGGATCCCATGTATCCCTTTCGTATGCGGGAATGAGGACGGCTCGTGTAAAGTATAAGAAAGATATGAGTAAGGCATAAGTAAAGTAGGAGCAAGGTAGAGCTAAGTAAGAAACAATATGAGTAAAGTGTAGGTAAGGTATGAGAAAAGTACGAGCTAAGTACGAGAAGAATATGTGGGAGAAGGGAATAAAGTATGAAAAGGGTATGAGCAGGGCTCGTGTAAAGTATGAGGAAGATATGAGTAAGGCATAAGTAAAGTAGGAGCAAGGTAGAGCTAAGTAAAAAACAATATGAGTAAAGTGTAGGTAAGGTATGAGAAAAGTACGAGCTAAGTACGAGAAGAATATGTGGGAGAAGGGAATAAAGTATGAAAAGGGTATGAGCAGGGCTCGTGTAAAGTATAAGAAAGATATGAGTAAGGCATAAGTAAAGTAGGAGCAAGGTAGAGCTAAGTAAGAAACAATATGAGTAAAGTGTAGGTAAGGTATGAGAAAAGTACGAGCTAAGTACGAGAAGAATATGTGGGAGAAGGGAATAAAGTATGAAAAGGGTATGAGCAGGGCTCGTGTAAAGTATGAGGAAGATATGAGTAAGGCATAAGTAAAGTAGGAGCAAGGTAGAGCTAAGTAAGAAACAATATGAGTAAAGTGTAGGTAAGGTATGAGAAAAGTACGAGCTAAGTACGAGAAGAATATGTGGGAGAAGGGAATAAAGTATGAAAAGGGTATGAGCAGGGCTCGTGTAAAGTATAAGAAAGATATGAGTAAGGCATAAGTAAAGTAGGAGCAAGGTAGAGCTAAGTAAGAAACAATATGAGTAAAGTGTAGGTAAGGTATGAGAAAAGTACGAGCTAAGTACGAGAAGAATATGTGGGAGAAGGGAATAAAGTATGAAAAGGGTATGAGCAGGGCTCGTGTAAAGTATGAGGAAGATATGAGTAAGGCATAAGTAAAGTAGGAGCAAGGTAGAGCTAAGTAAGAAACAATATGAGTAAAGTGTAGGTAAGGTATGAGAAAAGTACGAGCTAAGTACGAGAAGAATATGTGGGAGAGGGGAATAAAGTATGAGAAGGGTATGAGCAGGGCTCGTGTAAAGTATGAGGAAGATATGAGTAAGGCATAAGTAAAGTAGGAGCAAGGTAGAGCTAAGTAAGAAACAATATGAGTAAAGTGTAGGTAAGGTATGAGAAAAGTACGAGCTAAGTACGAGAAGAATATGTGGGAGAAGGGAATAAAGTATGAAAAGGGTATGAGCAGGGCTCGTGTAAAGTATAAGAAAGATATGAGTAAGGCATAAGTAAAGTAGGAGCAAGGTAGAGCTAAGTAAGAAACAATATGAGTAAAGTGTAGGTAAGGTATGAGAAAAGTACGAGCTAAGTACGAGAAGAATATGTGGGAGAAGGGAATAAAGTATGAAAAGGGTATGAGCAGGGCTCGTGTAAAGTATGAGGAACATATGAGTAAGGCATAAGTAAAGTAGGAGCAAGGTAGAGCTAAGTAAGAAACAATATGAGTAAAGTGTAGGTAAGGTATGAGAAAAGTACGAGCTAAGTACGAGAAGAATATGTGGGAGAAGGGAATAAAGTATGAAAAGGGTATGAGCAGGGCTCGTGTAAAGTATAAGAAAGATATGAGTAAGGCATAAGTAAAGTAGGAGCAAGGTAGAGCTAAGTAAGAAACAATATGAGTAAAGTGTAGGTAAGGTATGAGAAAAGTACGAGCTAAGTACGAGAAGAATATGTGGGAGAAGGGAATAAAGTATGAAAAGGGTATGAGCAGGGCTCGTGTAAAGTATGAGGAAGATATGAGTAAGGCATAAGTAAAGTAGGAGCAAGGTAGAGCTAAGTAAGAAAAAATATGAGTAAAGTGTAGGTAAGGTATGAGAAAAGTACGAGCTAAGTACGAGAAGAATATGTGGGAGAAGGGAATAAAGTATGAAAAGGGTATGAGGACGGCTCGTGTAAAGTATAAGAAAGATATGAGTAAGGCATAAGTAAAGTAGGAGCAAGGTAGAGCTAAGTAAGAAAAAATATGAGTAAAGTGTAGGTAAGGTATGAGAAAAGTACGAGCTAAGTACGAGAAGAATATGTGGGAGAAGGGAATAAAGTATGAAAAGGGTATGAGGACGGCTCGTTTAAAGTATAAGAAAGATATGAGTAAGGCATAAGTAAAGTAGGAGCAAGGTAGAGCTAAGTAAGAAAAAATATGAGTAAAGTGTAGGTAAGGTATGAGAAAAGTACGAGCTAAGTACGAGAAGAATATGTGGGAGAAGGGAATAAAGTATGAGAAGGGTATGAGCAGGGCTCGTGTAAAGTATAAGAAAGATATGAGTAAGGCATAAGTAAAGTAGGAGCAAGGTAGAGCTAAGTAAGAAAAAATATGAGTAAAGTGTAGGTAAGGTATGAGAAAAGTACGAGCTAAGTACGAGAAGAATATGTGGGAGAAGGGAATAAAGTATGAAAAGGGTATGAGGACGGCTCGTGTAAAGTATAAGAAAGATATGAGTAAGGCATAAGTAAAGTAGGAGCAAGGTAGAGCTAAGTAAGAAAAAATATGAGTAAAGTGTAGGTAAGGTATGAGAAAAGTACGAGCTAAGTACGAGAAGAATATGTGGGAGAAGGGAATAAAGTATGAGAAGGGTATGAGCAGGGCTCGTGTAAAGTATGAGAAAGATATGAGTAAGGCATAAGTAAAGTAGGAGCAAGGTAGAGCTAAGTAAGAAAATGTATGAGTAAAGTGTGAGAAAAATATGAGTAAAGTATAAGTAAGGTATGAGCAAGGTACGAGCTAAGTACGAGACATATATGTAGGGTATGCGAGTTAACTATGAGCAGGGCCTGAGTACAGTGTGAGAAAGACATGAGTAAAGTATGAGGGGGATATGAGCAGGCTCGAGTAAAGTGTGAGTAAAGTGCTAGCAAAATATGAGAAAAATATGAGTACGACAAGTATGACATGGGTATGGGCAGAGTATTCGGCTTCTGAAGGCCATAATCTGTTAAAGGGTCAAGAAGTTGAAGGTGCCAGTTTAAAATAAATGTCGGTCTACTGGAGGTCCCATAATAACAAAACGTCCAGGTACCGGGGGTGCAGTGAAGTACTGGGGGAAGTTCTACACGAGTGAACTTTCAGATTACTGCAGATGCCGCACTGGTCTGGTTTAGTCTTGGGATACTTAGAGTGACGTAGTATCTGTATACGGAGAGGCTGTTATGGTTTATTAATCAAAAACCAAAAAAAGTATTTAACTTTAACTCGAAAAAAAAGTGTTACCTCTCCATGATGTGAATAATTTATAAAACATTATATACCACAAAGAGCCTTTGCTAACAAATTGGCGGTCAAATCTCCACTCTTTCTACCACCCTCCTCCTTCAAGCGTCGCAAAAATATTTTCAACTGACGCGTGTCTTAGTTAGGCTGATTGTAATAAAGGAACAAAGTAACCGACAGAGGTGAGCCATGCTAAAGGCTGTAAATTGTTAAGTGACGTAAAATATCGTGTTTACTTCAGATCACACGATTGATCTTCAACGCCGATGATAAACAGTGGTTGCAGTAACATTACGTGAGATTTTTGCTATAAATACATCACAGATTCGTTAATGGACTGCGATATAAATTTAACGTTGGGACAAGATGGGAAATATTTAAAAATATAAAACAGAAAACGTACTTTTATCAATGATTAGGTTTTATCGATTATATTTTGACATCGTAGTACCTTTATATATTTTTGGGTTATGACCTACATTTTACACGTAATCGATATTGCAAAATAAATGACATGGTAATGAAGATAGCCTTCAGGAATCTATAACATAAAATCAGCTGCCATGAAGTCATATGTTATCACTTCCTGCAAAATGGGACGAACTTTCTATATTGCATACCTTACCCCTTTTGTAAAACGCTTTCTTCCGTGTAAAACTGAAATTAATTCATTGTTATATTGATTAAATGGATTAGTATTTGAAATATTCTGTATTAACATTAAGTGTCATCTACTACAAGTTTAAAAAATTGTATTTGAACTTGAGTGGGTGAAAATAAAGTATTTTATTAACGATTGAAAATTTGATCAAGATATATGTATAGGAAGAGTGTGAGCTAATAGAAGTAATTGAATAAATACAGGCCACAGTGGTTAAGTTGTTATGAAGTTGTTTCCCTCCTAATTTCATAATTATTGGAGTGTTTACCAAAGCGTTTTATTAAATAATTTGATTTCCTGAACCCTTTTTGCATTACCAGGTATAATTGTTTATTAAATAATTATTATTTTGTGAAAATTATGAATAATTATTTTTTTGCTGAAAAAATTCCAACTTGAAAACAATTAATTATATATTTACGAAACTATATCGTATTTTATTACTAAACCTTGCTCGCTGTAAGAGCCGATTAGGTAATAATGCATGTAGAAAATGTAATACTTACCACTAGTACCAGCAAATATACCCTTTGAAGCAAAGCTCTTTCAGTATTAATCTCTTTGCGACGGTTAGGTATTTCAATTTACAAAATGGCTACCAATAGATGTAACAATAGACCTATACTGGGTT
This sequence comes from Prosapia bicincta, assembly GCA_036971475.1. Taxonomy (NCBI): domain Eukaryota; kingdom Metazoa; phylum Arthropoda; class Insecta; order Hemiptera; family Cercopidae; genus Prosapia; species Prosapia bicincta. Next base: position 46,810,113 of record JBAIZL010000003.1, read on the forward strand.
GACAAGTGGATTATATACGGATATCAATAACACGCATCTTCATGTCCACTGTGTTGTACTGAATAGTTTGATAAAATACAGTTTTACCGAGTGATAAAACAATCTGTTACAGTGGTTCAGAAAGATTTAATTATTTGTCAGATTTGTCGAAGAATTAAACCTGTAATCTATTAATTATATTACAAATTTAATATTTGTACTCAACGATTTTATATTAACCATTACAAAAACATTAGTCAGCGAAACTGGTAAAAGTGAATTATATATTGGATAAAACGTAGTCGTTAATAAAATTCAATAGTTGATAGAAAACCTTTATTGAATGTAAAGATTGCTGATGAAAAGTTCTACTGAATGAGAATTTTATTTAATACGTTTAATTAAAATTAATTCCTAAAAAGTGCTAAAGTCGGCTATCCTTTCAAAATTTGGAATAAAATATATAGCTTCATTATCATTAGAATTTATTAATTGTGGTAAGATTTATCGAAAAATTAATTATTATATTTACTAACTGATAAAAATTATTTAATAATAACCTTTTGATTTGGCAATGCACAATAAACAAAGTAATATAACCTAAGCGTTAAAACAGCTGTTCTACAACATAACCTACGAGATAAAATCAGCTGTTGGGTGAATTCATATGTTCTCATGTAATTTGAGCTAAACAATAAGAATATTCGATTCACCAACAGCTTCTGCATCCGACATGGCTACACATATTTCAAGAATACTTGATATTACTTCATACCGAAGATAATTTTCGAATTTATCTAATATAAACCGTCTCATGAAAGTCAGAGTTTTGACAGTTCTTTTCATGTTTGTAGGAAAGTATTTAACCTGACCTTCCACTCCCCGTCTCACCTACTTCGATCTCTCAAGGCCAAGTGCACGCTTACGTGGTCCGCACTATATGATTTCAATCAACCAATCTTGCCACTGTTGCCGGTAACGTGTAGGGTGAGAGGCATACGTTTACAAACGCCCTAATGTAAATGTTGATACTCAAAGGTTTACAAAAGGGCATATGTATAAAAAAATATTTCATGAATCGATTCTTCAAGAAATATACATTGATACTATTTTTGTATCCAGAAATGTTTTCCCTGCAAGGGAGGAATGTACATAAATTTTAAATAATAAATTTCTACTGCTTTTTTACGCCATATAAATAGTGTATGTAGAAGACAAACGTATAGTTTTTGCACCTATATTTTTACTTTTCATTTCAAGACATAAACAATGTTTCTTTTGTCGTAATTAAATGTAAGAAGGAATATTATATCTCAGTTATGAATGCGTCGTAAATTAATTTTAAAATAGCGCTGTTGCAAAAATTAAAGATTTAAATATTTTTGTCAATATATTTTGTGTGGTGTAATATTTCAATATTTTTCAATAAATTAAGTATAAAATATTTGATTAAGTGAGTATGCTACATACTCGTATTATTTACGGGATTCAATCCTTTCCTTTCTTTCTCTCTCTCTTTCTCTCTATTTGTGTGTGTGTGTGTGTGTGTGTGTATCTGTGTGTGCGTGCGTGTGTGTGTGTGTTTGTATCTGTGTGTGTGTGTGTGTTTGTGAGTGTGTGTGTGTGTGTACGTGTTATTGTGTGTGTGTGCGTGTGTGTGTGTGTACGTGTTATTGTGTGTGTGTGTGTGTGTGTGTACGTGTTATTGTGTGTGTGTGTACGTGTTATTGTGTGTGTGTGTGTGTTTCTGTGTGTACATGTGAGCGTGCGCATGCGTGTGTGTGTGTGTGTGTGTGTGTGTGTGTGTATGTGTGTGTGTGTGTGTGTGTGTGTGTGTGTGTGTGTGTGTGTGTGTGTGTGTGTGTGTGTGTGTTGCGTCACATCCATTAATTGTACATTTAGAAAGAATCTTATTTGACGTTTAGCGAGCCGACTCTCAAAAGTATGCTTTCAACCCATTGTCAAGATTTTAACTATAGAATTTTAACTCTCTCTCTCTTTCTCTCTATTTGTGTGTGTGTGTGTGTATTTGTGTGTGCGTGCGTGTGTGTGTGTGTGTGTGTGTGTGTTTGTATCTGTGTGTGTGTTTGTGAGTGTGTGTGTGTGTGTGTGTGTGTGTACGTGTTATTGTGTGTGTGTGCGTGTGTGTGTGTGTGTACGTGTTATTGTGTGTGTGTGTGTGTGTACGTGTTATTGTGTGTGTGTGTGTGTGTGTGTGTGTGTGTGTGTACGTGTTATTGTGTGTGTGTGTGTGTGTGTGTACGTGTTATTGTGTGTGTGTGTGTGTGTGTGTACGTGTTATTGTGTGTGTGTGTGTGTGTGTGTGTGTGTGTGTACGTGTTATTGTGTGTGTGTGTGTGTACGTGTTATTGTGTGTGTGTGTGTGTGTTTCTGTGTGTACATGTGAGTGTGCGCATGCGCGCGCGCGCGTGTGTGTGTGTGTGTGTGTGTGTTGCGTCACATCCATTAATTGTACATTTAGAAAGAATCTTATTTGACGTTTAGCGAGCCGACTCTCGAAAGTATGCTTTCAACCCATTGTCAAGATTTTAACTATAGAATTATTAAAAAACATGATATGCTGGAATCGGTTTCAATAATTCTTTAGTGTTTAATAATGTAATTCCAACATTTCACTGATAATTAGCGTAAAGCAAAAAGGTTCTTGATAAATGCAGAATCAATACATGTAGGTGATACGCTCGCGCGCGCGCGCACACACACACACACACACACACACACACACACATTCACCTACATACACACAGACACACTATATCTATAGAAGTTCAAAATATAACAATTCGATCCATTTATACTTTTTTAGTTTTGGATTCATTAATTGAATACAAATCATTACAAATTGGTTTTTAAATGTTGTGATAGATCCTAAAACTACACGGTCTTGAATGTATTAAAAAAAAATTCGTCCAAATTACTTAAATATCTGTTATAAATTATATTTTTAGTATGTGCTTGGTTTTAGATTTTGGAGGACGGAATCCTTACAAAAGTGTAAAAGGACATAGTCTTACAAAAACGTTGATTACAGAATTTTTCGATATCATCTCGTTTTTTTGCAACTATTAAGTTATTTTAGTGGTTCCTGAATTTTCAACCTGTACTTTGGTATAATACCGACCATACACCTCTATAGGGAATATAGGTTGATATATATATATATATATATATATATATATATATATATCACCTTACAACTACGAAAGGTAGAATAGTACATAAACCGACATGGCAGAAGGAAAATATAACTCTTCAATGACAAAATATACAACGTAAAAAATATTTGACTGTTTCTGTAACAATCTAATTGCTCCGACTTCACTATTAGGCAAAACCCAAATTTTTATTCTGTGACCCATCACTATAGCTGGTCACTCGTAAGCTGGCGCGCGATTGATTGAAAACTTGTACCAACCCTATTAAAAACATTGGTTTTAGTAGTGCGTGTTGCGTCGAGGAAAGAAACTGTAGGCGTTGCGGTAGTTTAGAGATACTGTATAGGTAAATATTTGCAAACCTTCAGCCAGAAACAAGTGATAAAAGTAAAGTTGATAGTGACTCTCTTACCGGGCAGTGTTGACTGAACGAAGCAGGGGATGGTAGATATTGAGCCGCATACACATTATGTGAATGATCTGGTTGTTGTGAGAAATCAAATAACATTTATTTTCATTTTCTCTCGCTAAAATATCATACAATTTAGCATTAGTTTGTGAAATAGTACGTTCACAAACGGGGGCTCGGTACGTATGTTGCTACGGGGGCTTGATCTAGCACAATACGAGTATTTATCGGTCACAGAACCATAGCAACTTTCATAAACCTATTAAATCAAGAACTACATCCATACTCTGACCATTCAACAGGGTCAGGCTTAGCAGCAGAGAGTGAATGAGCTGTAACGGAGGCAGGAGGAGTGAGTGGATAGGGCGAAAGGGGGTTGGCCATCCTGCTACGTCTGTAAGGCACGCTAAGTCCCAGCCAGTGTTGAGGGGCATAGAAAGCTGTAGTGGTCCCCCTATTCGCTTACGAGCTGTGGGATAGCGGGACAGCGACCATTCCGGACCTCGGAACTTAAGTGCCAAAAATGGTATAGCGGGTCATGTAATCACTCCACGGAGGTTCTGTCGGAGGAAAGGTTTTACATGCTAGTGTAGACTCTGTTTAAGGATCTATAGAAGTAGAGTTTCCGGTGAAGAGGTGAGTCAGGTACTCCTCGTCAAATATTCATCCTCAATCATCTTTAATCACCTTCTTCATAGTCGTCTTCTTTTATATCTCTCTACTACGTCTGACCATTCAACGGTTTCCCTCCAATCCCTATCTTAGATTTAAACTCTGCCACTGTCTTTTCTCGCGTCTATGGGGGAGGGGGGATGACTTGACGACAGGAAAGGAAGGGGGTTCATATCTGCTATAAACAAAGTCCTTGTAGTTACCCTCTTCAGCACAGCTTATACATTCCACCTGCTTTGTTCCTTATACGTATGTGGTCGAAATACAAAGTACCCTTTAACGCTAAAGAACCAATGTAAGATCGATTTTTGAAGCTTTAGAATGTCTATACCGGGTGTTGAGTTTAAATGTTATTAAATTTTGGTAATGGTTAAATGTTTTTTTTTGTTTTTGTTTCATTTTGTGTAAAAACAAATAAATATAGAAATAGAGTCCTAATTTGTTTTTGTAGATTATAGGAGTTTTTACAAGTACTGAGCCACAATTATTTGTATTTCACTATTGAAACTCATTTACTAATCACATTAAGTAGTTACTGTGTAAGGTTGGAGGTAACATGTTACAACGCAGCACTCTCGTCACCAGCGTGTGTCACTGTCAAAATGTTGTACTGGGGACAGCTTTGTTATCTACATATTAATTACGATGCCACTCTCTGGATGGGCCGTTTTGCACGTATCTAATACCTGAAACGTATCGTTTATCTACCCAACCCACAAAAAAAGATTGTAGTTCTATTTAATCACAGATCTAATATTCGAGAGTTTTTTTTAACGTGTCTTATAGGCGTCTTCCTTTTAAGTCTGTATTTAGTAACGTTAAAGGTGGGACATCTTGTTAGATGAAATTAACTGAATATAAATTATTTTAATGAAATCGTGTTTTGAATCGCAACAACACGTATTTCTAATCGGCACATGTTTTACAATACAGCTGATAGAACAGCTGATTTACATATTTATATGGGAAACGCGTATTGCCTGAATAGCAATCGTAACAGGAAATCGTTATAAATCGGATCATGTAATGTAGGTTGAAATGTACGTGCAGAATAGCGTTTATCGATTAAAGTAAATGGAATCGTGGCGTGGTTATAATGGATACCATTTCACACTCGTACTGAATGTTAATGGTATTAAACCCTACATATACACAATATCGTAACATAATCCTCATCAACCATAGGACATTGTTCGTCTAGCAACTGGACACTATCGGCATTAACATTACTGCAGGAGGATTATAGTAGAATCACTGTGAAAAATCGCTGAGCTGTATGCGCGTTAGACAGACACTTATGCGCACGCGTCGGCAGACGATTGCTCCATAAACCAGCCAGGATAGTAACGTGTTGTGGAAACCGCTCATTTTCCTAATCCAAGACGAACCCCCTCCCACCCACCATTTATTCAACTACTTCCCTCGTTTCTCCTAAATGATTTGTTCTTCAAAAACCGTAGTACTCACCACCTATGTAAACTGATAATTTACAAAACTAATATAATAATATTACCTGTATTAATTGTTTTTTGAATTTACAGTTTAAATTTAATTTTTATTTTTCGTTAAATCGGAATATCTGTCATAATATGGTAATATTTAATTATAGAAAACATTTTCTTAACTAGAATTTAAGTTTATTTTATAAAATTTTCAAATTCAGTTGGGATAAAAAATCAGCTGACCAAATATGTTCCATTGTGTGCAAATCATCAGGTGATAATTTAGAAATGCGCCGTAGATGGTTGCATTCGAAGTCTTTGCAGCGAACATTGTTTGGTTAAACTAGACAAATATAAAATTATACTTTTCAATATTGGAGTGTAGAATGCAATACGTTTGTAATTTTGTAACACTATTTATTATGACGATAGATGTTGAATATTGCAGTTATATGTTACATAATTAAGAGTTAACCTGCAAAGTTATGTCAATTTTAATTGCATTAATAAGTGGTTTCAAGAAAGATACTTATTGAGAAAAGTATTAAGATACTTATTAAGAAACGTATTATGTATACATTTTATACATAAATATAAAAAATGTATTAATATGAGTCCGAAACATAAACAAAAATTGAACAAAAGAAAATTATATACTAATTACACTCGTTTTAAAATATTAAATCTTTATTATGAATAAATAATATTCGAGCTGGCTTGTGAGTGAAAGTTATAATTAAATAATAAAAATATATACAACTCACAAATATACAATTTTTTTATTTCAAACGCGTTTCGACGACTACTTTGTCGTCATCTTCAGTGAAAATACACAAATGAAATAACTAAAAAATATATATATATTAAACATAACCTATAAAGTTTTAGCAAAGTTAAAAACAGTTTTTACCTTTGCTAAAACTTTATAGGTTATGTTTAATATATATATATATATATTTTTTTTAGTTAATTTCATTTATATATTTTCACTGAAGATGACGACAAAGTAGTCGTCGAAACGAGTTTGAAATAAAAAATTGTATATTTGTGAGTTGTATATATTTTTATTATTTAATTACTTTATTATGAAGTTAACCGATTAATACATTTGTGGTATAGATATGAAATATCTACTAGTATAGTTGTTTCATTAATTAAATGTATTATACATATTATGAAATAAAAAATTGGTATTTAAAAATATAATTTATAACACCACGTTGCTAAAACACTTTTTTATAATATTCGGATTGTAACACAAAAATTTGGATTTCCACTATTTGACCGACCTGAACTTTTAACATAAAACTTATGTATATTAATTCAATTTTGAAGTGAAAGATTGTACCAAATATTAACCACTTAGCTGGAAATCGTATGTAGAGTAGCTAGTTTCTGTTAGACCCCTTAGGTTGGCCTGGATGTTTCATCGTGAGATGTAGTTAATTATAAAATTTAATGCGAAAATGAAAAAAGCACTTTGAGAACACATTTTAAATAATTTACATAAAAAATTCTAACTAGGCGTTGCTTCTGTTTTAGAATAAACTTCTATGGATCATATTTCTATGATCTCCTCTCCTTCCCCTTTAATGCGAGCACCTCGCTCATGGTAAAGCTGGAGGATAATTAATACTTACACGGCAACTAAGAACCTCCCATGCATCCTTCTGCTATCCTTCATACATGTTCCTTTTTCTGTAGAAATCTGATATCTGTACCATTTTTTACATATATTATTATTGAACAAATTCACAATTTATTTTTTTGTTTTCAAATAACTGTACCGATTTGTTTTTGAATGCTGTTAAATAATATTAATATTATTTTATTGACTAAAATAATGTCCCAACTTGTGTACAATGAGTTCCGTCTGTTTGCAGAAGTGGTGCCCGACGTGACGTCAACAATGGTGTACGCGGCACTAGCTCTCGATCTCAACGTCACGGCCAAAGTAAACAACGTCAACAAGAGGCTGCTTGACCTTGAGATAACCTGGACTCGACCTGAAAGTAAGTGATGCAAAATAAGGCCAAATCTAAAGTCGTAAATGACGCAATAATAAATGACTATTTATTTCAATTAGTATTTAAGTGATGGTTTTAAAGGCACTGATCTAACCTCTTATACAGAGTCATCTAAAACGATTGCTCATATTTTAAAGTGTTACTGCTATAATTAAAACAGACATATCAAGTGGACTTGTCATGAAAGCGATGGATGGGAGTTTTGTTTACATACCTTAAAGTGCGCAGTATTAGTTGCACGACAGACGTCTAAACAATAGTCTATTTCTTACCACGTGCGCTGGAGCATCTCCAGCGTTACTGTTGCGATTACAGTATTAATTCCGACTCCGAGGGGCACGAAGTAACTTGTTTTTTTTATATAAACAATGTTCTTAATGTACCCCCAAAAAAAGGTCCATTGGAGTGAGATTTGGGCTTCTAGAGGGCCGGGAAATGGAAACACCATTTCAAAACCACAAGCAACTCGATATGCCTATTTTAATTTAGTTTAATTGAAATTTATATTCAATAAAACACACACACACACGCGCGCGCGCGTGCGCGCGCACACAGTTGTACGTCTGTATAACGAAGTCTGATTTTGATTATACAGATAATAAATTTGTTGTATAGACGTATTCGTTCATGTGAAGTCTTCTTGCCAAGGATAATCCCGTCCTGACTTACTACAGTGTAAGATAGGGCAGTCACAAACTCAACACATTATAATATCGCGGGGTGTGCAAGGCAATAGGCCAATGTTAAGATTGGAGAAAGTTTTATAATGTTTCAATTTACTTGTGTTTCAAGATTTATGTTGTGGAATATCTAAAAATGTTTCATCCATGTGTTCAAAATGTTGCTTGTTTACCGTATTAGATGTCCGTATGGAATACAGTATGTTCTGTACCATGTTATGATGAGTAATCTAATGCAAATGGGAAAATATTGTATACAAATGGTAATAAATGAGTGCACTTACTAATGCAATTCATTTCCAGGAAGCGTTATTTGAACCTAAAGTTTTAAATTTGAATTAAATGACGCTTAGTATTTATTTAATTTATTTAATGACTTCAGTTATTTAAATACCGTACAAAATCAACACAAACTCTATCTGTACACTGCACAAGCCGTAATCAAAGATAAATCATTAAATGAAACACAAATTACTAAAAAATATGTTTTCATTCGTTTCCAGTGTTCAAAGTTTTACTCGAAAAAGTGAGTAATTTGTTATTACAATTTGCATTTAAATAAAACCATTTTGTTTTAAAATCTGATCCCGACAGTTTAGTCGATAGCGAACTCTGAGGTATGCAGTATTATTTTTGGAAACATCAACCTTCTTTACACCTGCATCAAAATCTTTTATAAAGTTTAATTTTTCTTCAACACCTAAATACCTTTTTGACATTATTTTAAAGCTCGACAAACTCTCGGTACGGTTGAAATGGAGTAACTGAAATAGCAAAGTAATTTAAAAAAAGAACTTTAACAGTGGTGCGTAAAGGAAGGAATACGTAGTTATAAATGCCGAATTCTTCGAATAGGGTTTTTACTAACGTGTGATCTAAGGAGGGCAGGAAGTAAATAACGGCACAGTACTGTATCCGGTGTTAGATGAACCGTATTGCCCACTACCTGACAACCTCTTGGTCTCACTGCACTTCCTCCTGAAAACAAACATTTCCTGGAAATACGTTTGTGAGCTGTGGATACAGCACAGCATTTCTTTTCTTCAGCGGGAGAAATAATTCCGTTATTTAAAAGCCCAATATTTGTAACGTAAAGGCAAGTTATAATATTAATTTATAGTTAGAGGATCTCGTTATTTGGGAGATAGTTACAAAGACGTTCGATTGTATATATACTTATATGTATATATATATATATATATATATATATATATATATATATATATATATATATATATATTCTTGATATTTTATGTTATCCATTGTTTTTCCGTTGCACTGACTTTATGAAGTTAATATATTACTATTGTAAGTAATTTTATCCACCATTAAGTGCAATAATTTTACCTTGAGTGATGAGGCACCTTTCGGTCACTTGACCATTGTCGAACCACTCTGGTAAAAGTATCACATGTGATTCGACAATGGTCAAGTGACCGAAAGGTGCCTCATCACTAAAGGTAAAATTATTGCACTTAATGGTGGATAAAATTACTTATAATAGTAATATATTAACTTCATATATATATATATATATATGAAGTTAATGTATTACTACTGTAAATACTTTTTATGAATATTTATGAATTTTTCTATATTTTTAAAACCCACATCAGAAAAATTCATCAGTGATTCGACAATAGTCAAGTGACCGAAAGGTGCCTCAAGGCACACGGTAAAATTATTGCACATAGTGGTGGATAAAAGTATTTACAATAGTAATATATTAACTTCATATAATCAGTGCAACGGAAAAAAATTGACAACGTAAACTATCAATATATATATAACTTTAGAACACTGCTTTTTGTATACACTTATCACTTACACTTTATTGTACCGAACAAGAATCTTACTCGGTATATATGCGAGTCGACTTTTATCATGTGTTCTCATTCTCAAACTTATTTATAGACTATATACTGTGTATATATATATATATATATATATATATATATATATATATATATATATATATATATATATTACAACATTACGATATTTAGTCGTGCTACTGGAGTCAACTTTAACATACCACTGCTCTTGTTATGTTCCACAGTAAGGCCTGTTGCTAAATTTCCATCTTTTATATTATTCTGATATTTTCCTCGTTTCAAAAGAAGTCTAATTATGCTATTGTAATTAAATAATTAACTTGCAGACTTGTTGAAGTATTTTTATTGCTCATTACTAGAATTGGTATTGTGTCGCTAGAGGTTCAGGAAAGTTAAAGATATCCAAATATCTAGGAAAGGTGTGCCTATGTGTTTGCGAGGCTCGTTCAATAGCCTATATGTATCTGTCCGACGCGACGTGTAAGCACGAAAACTGCATACATGGGAAATCAATAGCAATTGACGATGGTAGGTGGTACATTCGATAAAGGGAAAAAGCGTACAAACAAAACTTAATTTGTCACCCCAGGGCATCTATCCCTAAATGTTTTTGCCAATAACTTCCAAGGTTTTGGATTTTCCTTGTCAAAATTGGGAGTTCCACTTTGCCAGTGGCCACTTTGACTTTAACTGTGGTGGTGATAAGTTCATTTTAATCTTCACTTCAACGTGTTTTATGTTTAGTGAATACGGAGGTGACTAAACTAAGTATAAAAAGTAGGACGGAAGCAGTAAAACAAACAGTAGAAAAATACCTAGAAACTGAGGACATTATGCCTTGTTTAAGATCTGTTATCTACATCCAAAAAGGGATTAGATTAGATCAAAGAAGTCAGATGATGAGATCAAATAAGGTGGTCAAATTGTAGTACAGATTAAGAATAAAACATTCTGTAAACAAAAGAATGACTAGGCTACAAGCTGATTGTAAACACGCCTAACATGTCTATCAGTTTGCCAGCCCAAAGCCTGGAAAAGTGTGATGGAATTCAGATTTAATAGATTAAGTTTTGAAGGATCTCCAGCGAGAAACTAAACGATATCTATGTTTAGCTCAGAGGTAAAATCATTTTTGTAGCTCTATGATTTTAAAAGATCCGTCTACGTCTAATATTTGGACGCATTTTTCGCCTGAGGCTATATTCTGACGTCACAGATGATCCTCGCCATCTGTAAAAACTTGACGTAGGCATCTTTCGCAAATACCTCGTGTACACATATTTGTTGTGTGCATCTTTCTTGTATTCGTTTTCCCGTGGCCATCTCATCCTTTTTTCAATGCGCTTCCTACCTGGTAACGGTTCTGTTGGTTTCCTTAGGAGGGTTAAGTATATGATAGAGTTGTTCTTGCGCTTTCTTCCCAGAGTTTGTTGACGCTATGATTCAGTATTCCTACCAGGTAACGATTCTGTTGGTTTCCTTAGGAGGGTTAAGTATATGATAGAGTTGTTCTTGCGCTTTCTTCCCGGAGTGTGTTGACGCTATGATCCAGTCTTCCTTACTGTAAGGTTGTCCTTTATTATTGCCGCCTCAACCGGGGTTTCTTTCTTTAATTAAATGCCTTAGTCTTGGATCGCAACCTATTGTTGTCCAAAACCGGCCGTCGATTGTTTTCCCCCAACTAGAGATTTTGCAACCATTACATCTCTTACTTCCCCTCGAACGTTTTCTTTGTGCCAATTTAAGCCTCATACCTGAAATACTCCTTGATTTATTTTCCCGGTTGAATTACACAGATTCCACTTACAATAGCCGAGTAAGGCAAAAACCTAAAAGACTGCATGAGGCAAAGGAAAGGTAGCCAAGTACAACAAAAAACTAAAATACTGCATGAGGCAAAGGAAACGTAGCCGAGTAAGGCAAAACCCTAGAAGACTGCATGAGGTTAAGGAAACGTAGCCAACTAAAACAAAAAACTAGAAGACTGCATGAGGCTAAGGAAACGTAACCAAGTAAAACAAAAAACTAGAAGACTGCATGAAGCTAAGGAAACGTAGCCGAGTAAAACAAAAAACTAGAAGACTGCATGAGGCAAAGGAAAGGTAGCCAAGTACAACAAAAAACTAGAAGACTGCATGAGGCAAAGGAAACGTAGCCGAGTAAGGCAAAAACCAAGAAGACTGCATGAGTCAAAGGAAAGGTAGCCAAGTACAACAAAAAACTAGAAGACTGCATGAGGCAAAGGAAAGGTAGCCAAGTACAACACAAAACTAGAATACTGCATGAGGCAAAGGAAACGTAGCCAATTAAAACAAAAAACTAGAAGACTGCATGAGGCTAAGGAAACGTAACCAAGTAAAACAAAAAACTAGAAGACTGCATGAAGCTAATGAAACGTAGCCGAGTACAACAAAAAAGTAGCACCTAGTAAGGCAAAAACGAAGAAGACTGCATGAGGTTAAGGAAACGTAACCAAGTAAACAGCTTGTCGAGGTTATAATAAAGAAATAAATGAAATGACAGAATCAACGCAATACCCGGCTCTCGATTGAAAATCTACTCATGTCGGATTTATATCTCTTATACGTTACACTAACACGTTTAGTACTTTAATTGAACTTTCTTTTGTATGAACAAGAAAGAAATCGAAACTATTCTAACAAATTCCAAACATGCGGAAAATTAGGAAAGTTTATGTTTTATCCTTTTTCATTTCCAAACAGGGAAAACATTTTATTCCTTTATAGGTATAAAAGCCTTTTTGTTTAATGATTGCTAATCAAATAGTAGTTGCCTATAACTAGTCTAAATGGTTAATTACCAAATTAAATAATATAATTATATAAATACCCTATACGTGGGGAATGAGTAATTTTAATGCATGGACAGGGTTGCTTACCTGAAGTAGACCCACTCTCAACCAGGGCGGAAGTGGCGGAGCCTGTGGCTCGGCTTAAATCCACTTCTCGCACTTCGAAGGAGAAACGTAGACTAAAAACAAGCAATATAAGAAAAAATGTTTAAAGGAAATTTCTACTTGGGTAAAAAAAACAGGAATTATTTTAGTTACTTTTTAATAAATAGTTACAAATATTATAAATAAAGTAACATAACCTATGCGTTAGGACAGCTGTTCTATCACATAACAAATAATAAAAAGTCAGCTGTTTTATGATATCACGTTGTCACTTATTTTTAGCCAAATAGGATGAAAGAACTATATTGCATACCTTGCCTCTTTTATGAAACGCCTTTTTCCCATATAAAACTAAAATAATTCATTAAACTTAATTAATGAATTATTATTTTAAAAAACTGTATTCACATTAAGTGTTATCCACTACAAGTTAAAAATAATGTAGATGTTTGATCTTGACTAAATGAAAAAAAAGTATTTCATTAACGATTGAAAATTTAACCACGTTATATATAGACGAGTGTGAAGTAATAGAAGGAATTGAATAAAATATAAACCGGATTATATGTGGAACAACTGCTCAAATAACAACGGGAATTGTAAAATCCGTCACAACGAGAAACTGTTCTAAGATAAGCTGGATTATGTGAGGCTATAATTTATTGTTGTATTTTATATACTGCCACGAAGTTCGTATGAATGTGTGTAGTCTCGTCAAGTCCAAATATTGTTACTTACTTATCTGTGGTAAGCAACACGTATTTCTGCCGTTTACCAAATTCCTCTTGCATTTCCCTTTGTTATATACATCTCCCGCATTGAAATATTTGCCATCGCTTTTTGTATTTCTTCCATTAAACTTTAGGAACCCTCCTATTTTTTCTTTTGTTTTTTTCCCATTTCCAAGCTGTAAGGGGTATTCCTGTCTTATTCACACATTTCTGTATACCTGTACCATTGTATTGTTTGCCTGTTTCTTCCTCTCGTGCTTCTTTTGGATTCATTAGTTTCCTTGTAATATACTAAATAATTTTTAGTAAAAATCCAGCATGATGCATAAAACGTTATGGCGTGGACCTCGTATTCGTACTTGGCCTTGAGTACATGAACAGCTTCTGCACCCGATGTGTCTACACATACTTCAAGATTGTTTGTTATTTCATATCGAAGCTGATTTATGTAATATCTACCGTTTCATGCAAGTCAGTGTTTTGACAGGTCTTGCCATGTTTGTAGGAAAGTATTTATACTGTCTGTCTACTCCCCGTCTAACCTACGGAGATCTCTCAAGACCAAGTGCACGGTTACGTGGTTCGCATTATATTTGTTTTATTTCAACTAACGTAAAGTCGGCCTGATTTAAAAGGAAATTTTTGTGTATAAAGATGTAATTGGGCAGCATTGGTTAGGGACACATGATACTTGCAACCAATGAAATGCATCTATCGAAATGTATAAGGTTGGTGATTCTGTTGAAATAAGCGCGGGAATTCTTGACGTTCGTCCAGCAGGGACCAAAAACGGTCCCTCAGTTGCAATCTTTGTGTTAGATGGCTTTAATACAGTTTATAAAAAAACTAATAATGCAAATTTAATAACAAAGCGAAGATTTGTAGTAAAATGTATTAAGTAGCTTGTATTTATATTTCCAAAATTTAATTTATTTTAAGATAGTAAAGCCTTATATGGTTACGATTTTGTGTCAGTCAAGAGGTTTTAAGTGGTTGCCAAAGTAAGTTTTAAGTGTAATTTTTGTAAAGTAATTTGACAGACACAAATGAGTAACATAAGTAAATGAAACCTCTAAGCCACAAATAACTTTTTTCTTTATTTAAAACCTTATGCACATTTCGATAGCATAGCAATCATCCTCAGAGGTAATTTACAATAAAAACATTATTATTATTACAATAAGGTATTTTTGTAGTAAATTACTCTGAGGATGATTGCTATGCAATTGTAATGTACATAAGGTTTTAAATAAAGAAAAAAGTTATTTGTAGTTGAGAGGTTTCATTTATTTGTGTTAAACATTACGCCACAGTTGTTTTATACAGTCACAAATGAGTAAATATACGAAGGTAACCAGTGTGTACCTGACGTAACGTTGTATAAAATAATTTGTTAAGATCTGAACTTATAATTTGTAAAAGAATTAATCTTTTTAAACAAAATTAAATTAACTCTTTTTAAAGGCTAAGTGTATTTTTTTAGACAGACTAATTATTTATATAAATAGATAGTCTATTTTTTAAAATAAATCTTTTTTAATTTAATTCGAATAGTAATTTTAATTTACCCTATATTTATCCCTCTCCTTCCCTCTCTCTCTCTCTCTCTCTCTCTCTCTCTCTCTCTCTCTGTATATATATATATATATATATATATATATTATAATAAAGATGATTATTTTTTCTTGATTTGTTATAATTATTAAAAAACTTCAAAAAGTTCATAATCAAGATATATTTTATTCAACATTTACAATTATGCTGAAGCTTTTCGCCGGTGTATAGTTCCAGCATTCTCAAAGACTACTCTTAGCTACTCTGAGGCTACTCGTAACTGTAGTCTTTGAGAATGCTGGAACTATACACCGGCGAAAAGCTTCAGCATAATTGTAAATGTTGAATAAAATATATCTTGATTATGAACTTTTTGAAGTTATTTAATAATATATATATATATATGTATAATAATAATATATATATATATATGTATGTATGTATGCACAGTAATGTATATATTTATATATAAGTACTTTTTTCTGTCTTTCCTAACATTACAATACAAGAACATTATGATTTAAGTTTTTAAAATGGAGTCATTCCGAAACGCGTTTTCAGAGGAAAATATTGTAATGCTAGGACGACAGAAAAAGGTACTCAAATATGTACAAATATTCCTGACAGAAATGAAGTGAGTATATTAAGAATTAACCTATCTTTCTTCAAAACGAATCTGCCTTATTCAAATTGTTAGATACAATTGGTAATGTAAATAATTGCACCGGTAAGATTCTTTCAAGCGTAAAGAAATAATATATACGCCAAAAAGCTTTTCAAATAACCTAATGCGCTTACATAAATAAACGGGGTTTTATATTCTTGTTGTGTTTCGTAGTTTGCCTCGTCATGTTAGTATGCAGTATTATCTCGTAAATGTCATTTCTTTCGCGTTTATTCTGCTTTTATTTACCACTTTTGTCTCTGATGCGTACATTGAGCATATTATTCCTTTTTTTCCGAATATTTAATGTTCACCTGTATTTGTAATTTCATTGTTGCGTATTGTGAGGTCTATCTGTAGTTATTGTGTCTGTTGCGTCTGAATATAAACTGTGAAAGTACCCCTAAGTTGTTCGTTCCAGTTTGTTTGCTTTATGGAGACGTTGCCAATATCTAGAGCTACCTCGGTATTTGCAGCGTTATGATTTTAAAGGAAACCAGTTCAAAAACAAAATCAAGTGACGTAATCGATAATAATAGCTTTTATTAAAAGATCGATTCAAGCATCTCCACTGTAACTAAAGATCGATTCAAGCATCTCCACTGTAACTAAAGATCGATTCAAGCATCTCCACTGTAACTAAAGATCGATTCAAGCATCTCCACTGTAACTAAAGATCGATTCAAGCATCTCCACTGTAACTAAAGATCGATTCAAGCATCTCCACTGTAACTAAAGATCGATTCAAGCATCTCCACTGTAACTAAAGATCGATTCAAGCATCTCCACTGTAACTAAATATCGATACAAGCATCTCCACTGTAACTAAAGATCGATTCAAGCATCTCCACTGTAACTAAAGATCGATACAAGCATCTCCACTGCAACTAAAGATCGATTCAAGCATCTCCACTGTAACTAAAGATCGATACAAGCATCTCCACTGTAACTAAAGATCGATTCAAGCATCTCCACTGTAACTAAATATCGATTCAAGCATCTCCACTGTAACTAAAGATCGATACAAGCATCTAAACTGTAACTAAAGATCGATTCAAGCATCTCCACTGTAACTAAAGATCGATTCAAGCATCTCCACTGTAACTAAAGATCGATACAAGCATCTCCACTGTAACTAAAGATCGATACAAGCATCTCCACTGTAACTAAAGATCGATACAAGAATCTCCACTGTAACTAAAGATCGATTCAAGCATCTCCACTGTAACTAAAGATCGATACAAGCATCTCCACTGTAACTAAAGATCGATTCAAGCATCTCCACTGTAACTAAAGATCGATACAAGCATCTCCACTGTAACTAAAGATCGATTCAAGCATCTCCACTGTAACTAAAGATCGATACAAGCATCTCCACTGTAACTAAAGATCGATACAAGCATCTCCACTGTAACTAAAGATCGATTCAAGCATCTCCACTGTAACTAAAGATCGATACAAGCATCTCCACTGTAACTAAAGATCGATTCAAGCATCTCCACTGTAACTAAAGATCGATACAAGCATCTCCACTGTAACTAAAGATCGATTCAAGCATCTCCACTGTAACTAAAGATCGATTCAAGCATCTCCACTGTAACTAAAGATCGATTCAAGCATCTCCACTGTAACTAAAGATCGATTCAAGCATCTTCACTGTAACTAAAAGCAAGTCGTTATCTGTGTGTATTACATCATTAAATATATAAACGACGAGACGGAATTGTGTGGATCATTACCGGGTCTACTTCAGTAAGTGTTCCTCACGACTGTGTCGCAACAATGGCAAAGACGAACCGTTTTAATTGTCAAAGCGTCAAAATAATCTGTGACAAACACGCGCTGGAAATAATTTGGATGTCTTATTGAAGGCAACGTATTTTAGGTCGAGTTAAATAATATTTGTTGTAAAAAGCATTAATTTTCAAGATTACACTTCAATATGTCCTAACAGCTGTACATTCATAACCGGCTTTCCAAGAAACTAAATATTTTTGGTAAAAGTGCTAAAAATGCATAAAATACACACACACACACTGCAACGGTGCTTCACCCCGCCAACCTTCAACCTGTCGAAAGTTGCCTACCACCTAGTTACATGAGCAAGTATTTAAAATCCCATCTAATAAGTATACCCTGGGAACGTTGTCTATAAAGTGTATTTAAAGTCATTGTAAGGTCAGCGATATGTCATATTGTCTAATTTATGTCAGCTGAAAACACATAAAATTTATCACATCATAAATTTGCCTTACCATGCTTTGAAGACATCTCTCCACCATGCTCCTGCTTTAGTGATGTCCGTGCAAGATAGAGTCATATCATATCCTCTTAAAAGAGGTCCTGTGTTTCATATGGTAAAATCTGCCAGTGAGTATCAACTCCTGGGCTTTAAAGCAAAACCAACTAGTCCTTAAGCTAGCTCATAATTGATAATTTTATTTAATTAATTTATCTGGATGGGTTGCTCGATTATCTTTAGGTTGCACAGTGATTCCTAGCTATTTATTATTAAATAAATATGACTGACTCTAATAGGCTGGATTTTAATAATTGTATTGATTTTATTAATTTACTATTATAATTTACTAGTTGGGAAATAATTAAATTTATTATTTTTGTACACAGGATTAATTCAATAAAAGTTACTTTTTTGGCTGTTGTTGGAAACTGAATTTAATAATAAAGAAATTCGTAACTGAAATAAATTGAATATACACTTTCAAATGGTACTATCTTAAAGTCCTTAGCTAACAAAACATAAATTAAATTTTCCTTAAATAAACTAAAATTACTTTGATATTTATTGCAGGGAGGTTGGCTAAGTTTATTTCAATTATTATAAATTTCAAATTTAATTTATGATCCTATTTTGTGCCAGCAGTTAAATGACATTCAATAAATTTACATATTGTATTATTTATACCAAATTCGTTACTAATTCTACTGCCACAGAAATCATTGATTTACAAGCTTATGAATTTATATATATAAATAAATTGAAATATTTTAATTAAAACTAAATTTCACATTTTATCACTCATTCAGAAAATACTAAATAATTTGTGATTGACTTTCTGGTTGAGAAATTATTTATATTTTTCTACTAGTTAAATATTGATAAATATTTTTTCCCAGTTTAT
>JBAIZL010000003.1:46834341-46839341 GCA_036971475.1 Prosapia bicincta
GTAATAATTTTAGTTCTCGCTAATAATAAAAATTAATAAATATTTTTTTATTTGCATTTTGTTTTGATATATAGTTTTATTATTTTGTTTTCTTTGTTCCTGAGGACTTTTTGCAATCTCCATAACGCTAGGATAACCGATAACTCCTTACCATCCTTTAGGACGAATAAAGCATTCTTAAAAATTTCTATTTTTATTTTTTTATGATAGAGAAACTATTTACTATAACAAAACAAAATCACACACACAACTGTTTTGTGATCTAATTTGTAATGTTTAAAAATATCCATATTACCTTTTCAGAATATCAATAAGTTACATGATAACGACCTTCCAGCCATGATAACGACCTTCCAGCCATGATAACGACCTTCCAGCCATGATAACGACCTTCCAGCCATGATAACGACCTTCCGGCCATGATAACGACCTTCCGGCCATGATAACGACCTTCCGGCCATGATAACGACCTTCCAGCCATGATAACGACCTTCCAGCCATGATAACGACCTTCCAGCCATGATAACGACCTTCCAGCCATGATAACGACCTTCCAGCCATGATAACGACCTTCCAGCCATGATAACGACCTTCCAGCCATGATAACGACCTTCCAGCCATGATAACGACCTTCCAGCCATGATAACGACCTTCCAGCCATGATAACGACCTTCCAGCCATGATAACGACCTTCCGGCCATGATAACGACCTTCCGGCCATGATAACGACCTTCCGGCCATGATAACGACCTTCCGGCCATGATAACGACCTTCCGGCCATGATAACGACCTTCCGGACATGATAACGACCTTCCGGCCATGATAACGACCTTCCAGCCATGATAACGACCTTCCGGCCATGATAACGACCTTCCAGCCATGATAACGACCTTCCAGCCATGATAACGACCTTCCAGCCATGATAACGACCTTCCAGCCATGATAACGACCTTCCAGCCATGATAACGACCTTCCAGCCATGATAACGACCTTCCAGCCATGATAACGACCTTCCGGCCATGATAACGACCTTCCAGCTACGATAACGACCTTCCAGCCATGATAACGACCTTCCAGCTATGATAACGACCTTCCAGCTATGATAACGACCTTCCAGCTACGATAACGACCTTCCAGCCATGATAACGACCTTCCAGCTACGATAACGACCTTCCAGCCATGATAACGACCTTCCAGCTATGATAACGACCTTCCAGCCATGATAACGACCTTCCAGCCATGATAACGACCTTCCAGCCATGATAACGACCTTCCAGCCTTATAAATGTCATAATACTGTTACAATATTTAATTTTATAAAACTGTAGAACTTTAAATACTCTTAATATTTGAATGCACGGGTTTAAGTACCAAGTATTTACGTATGGAAGTATTTACTTAATAGGATGTAAGGATTAGATCCAAGTAGTAGTCATGTGACCACTGTGCGTAGAGTAAATTGTGAGGTTATGTTATGTTACAGGTGGAAGGCTGCCCGACAGTTACAACCTGCACGTCATTCCCCTAAACGAATCTCTTCCTGGCTGCAGAACGGACCCTTACTACGCGTTCATCAATGATGCCGTAAGTACGAAACAAGTTACTCAGTTGCTACTTATATAATTCAAAAACAAAAAAACTTCTGTATAAACTAAACGTAGGTGCTTTTTTCGTTTAGATTCTGCTTTTTGATTGTAGTTTTGTAAATGGTAATTTTGATCTTATATGAAAGCTTTGGTCGATTATGACAGTTGTAGAACAGAATTTATTTAGTTTTAAAACATTCACGGGTGGTTCACAAAAATGACAGACGTCTTCAGATGAATTTGAGGGGAGCAAAAAATCTATCTCTGAGTGATATAATTCTTCTGTAGATGTAGAACTCATTTTAGTAGCGTATTTTTAAGTTTAAACGTATTTTCAGTGTGTAGGGTTTCCAAGACGTTTTCGACCCTGCAAGAACTTTCGAAAAGTTTCACGTCCTTGTCGTGACGTGTAGCGTCGGTTCGTTAGCTGTGTAATTTCTCCACAGCTACGATTATGGTTGAAAATCTGCACTCCACACAATCTGTAGGGTACTATTCTGAACTAGTTTCTTCTTCGAAGCCTGCCTAGCTGTTGTGTAGATCTCAGAGAGGTATTCCAAGACAGGTCTGATGTACGACTTGTATGTAGCTGCCAAGATATTCAGAGATGCTCCCCGAGTTGCTCCTGCAAGATGTCTCAGGATACAGGACTTTGCTGAAGCCTTTTCGATGTGGTGAGTTCAGTTAAGCCAGTTATCTAGTAACATGCCTAAGTACTTCGTCATTAGTACCATTCCAACTGGTTCTGAACCCAATGAGAGGTGTACCATTTACTTTTTGATAAACAGTGTAAATAATTAGTACACATTCGTGTACCCGTTGTCCATCACGTACTTTCCAGTGCACCACAGGTGGGATCGCTGAAATACTTCATTGATTACATCTTCAACGGTGTACGTTGCCGCTGATAGGACATATTGCGAGTTCATCCGTGTAGCATAAAACTTGGACGCTAGATAACTTCTTTATGATTGGTTATGGACCTGTTTATCGTAACATTGAAAACGGGGCTGCTTCAAATGACCAATGTGTTAACTAACCAAGGTACAACGTACATACGCAACGCTCAAATGAACAATGTGCGCGATGACCAACTAATCAAGGTGCACGACTTTCAATCAAACAAGTTACACGCATTTCAACTAATCAATGTGTCAACTAATCAGGGTCTGTTCCAACTTACGCGCATTTCAAATAATCAATGTGCACGAATACCAACTAAACAAGGTCTGTTGCGGGTTATCGTATTGCCGCTCCGCAGGCGTTTACTGCACAAGACCACGATTATTTGACACATTGATTAGTTGAAATGCGTGTAAGTTGTTTAATTGAAAGTCGTGCACCTTGATTAGTTGGTCATCGCGCACATTGTTCATTTGAAATTTGCGTATACGTTGATTAGTTGACACCTTGTTCATTTGAATGCGACCCATTGAAAACACCCAACTAAGTACAGAACCTTAAGGGAGACCTCATTTTACTGTTGATACCTGGAAGATGTATCTCCATATCAGACTTTGAAGAATCCTTAAGACAGGAAACTAGACAGCCTCGTAGTGTTTTCACAAAGTTTCAAAATGCGTTTAGAATGATCTGGATAATCTCTTTATCAGGTTTTAGCCTGTCTCATGGATGCAGGTGTTTACATGGTGGCTGCGATAAACAATTTCCCTCTTTTCGTTACGAATTCTTTTCAGTTTAGTCAGCTCATTAGTTCAGTTGGGAGAGTAGCCCTTCACCTGTCCTCTAAGCCTCGCATTGTTGTTTGAAATATCGTAAGGATTGTTTCTGCTGCATAGTCATTCCGTTTGGCGCTTCTGCAGTTCCACCCAATGAGTGCCCTCCTTTCTAAGTCGTGCGTTGTATTGATGTCACAATTATGAAGCGGCCGCACCCTGCGGAGTCGTCAAAAGCTTGATATTCACGTCTATCTACAAGGTTTACGTGTGGGAGATCTAGGATCTGTTGACTCAGTTTCCACAAAGAACAGGAATGTAGGCTCCGGGTCCAGAGGTTTTAATAATCCACGGTCAACCAAGGTAGGCACCTAGGTGTAACGCGTTTAGCGTTATACAGGATGCACCTTGAAGAGTCAGCTATAATAGAACCAAATACAAAAAGAAACACATCACCTCCTAACAAAATCTGACATTACATCAACTATCACACAATTCAATATAAAAAACGCAAGTCAAATAATAAAATGAATCGGACGTCTTGTACGCATCAGGAGAAATCCAAATATCTCATGACAATATAAAACTACTTATTCAATTTAAATAAAAATTTCTTAAAATCAACCTTATTATAGTAGAGAGAAATAGAAATACGAACTACTCATGAACAGTTTCTACATTATAATCAGATAAGACTTGAATTTGTGCCGTTGCTCTTAAACATTATACTGTACAATACTTCTTACATATACAGCGCTGTCTGGTTCACATATCTGCAACTAGCCCTGGAAGTATTAAGACAGTATTATATTACAATTTGTTTGCGTTTACAATTTATATTGAAGGGAATTGAATTTGATTTCTATGGATTAAAATCCAAATGAAATGACAGTAAAGCGTAAATGCTTTTAGTAAGGCGATTTTATCTCATATTTCTTTTTCCATCGATGTTTCGAGAAACAATCGTTTTTACAAATTACATTTTTTAATTGACTAAAGTGGTTTTATAAATGTACAACGTCGGTATAAACACTCAATGGGGTACGATGACAAGTAACAAAGTGAGCAAACAAGCTTTGAATGCCATTTTGCTTTTAACTTTATTGCCCGTCAGAATATTTATCAAAGTTGGTTATTCCCCTTTACGCCCTGGTAATTAGGTCCTTCACACGATGGATAAATAAAAACAGATGACTAAGTAGATTGTTTTGGTGTATGTCTGGCATTATGAACACGGCCATGAAAAATGGTTTTTTAATCAAACATTTAAAAAAGTACGAAATAAAATATTTACCATGAAAAGATGGTGTTTGTGTGTGTGTGTGTGAGACAGAGTGAGTGTGTGTGTGTGTGTGTGTGTGTGTTTGTTTGTGTGTGTGTGTGTGTGTGTGTGTGTGTGTGTGTGTGTGTGTGTGTGTGTGTGTGTGTGTGTGTGTGAGACAGAGTGAGTGTGTGTGTGTGTGTGTGTGTGTGTGTGACAGAGTGAGTGTGTGTGTGTGTGTGTGTGAGACAGAGTGAGTGTGTGTGTGTGTGTGTGTGTGAGACAGAGTGAGTGTGTGTGTGTGTGTGTGTGTGTGTGTGTGTGTGAGGCAGAGTGAGTGTGTGTGTGTGTGAGAGAGAGAGACAGAGTGAGTGTGTGTGTGTGTGTGTTTGTTTGTGTGTGTGTGTGTGTTTGTGTATGTGTGTGTGTGTGTGTGTGTGTGTGTGTGTGTGTGTGTGTGTGTGTGTGTGTGTGTGT
>JBAIZL010000003.1:46841841-46891841 GCA_036971475.1 Prosapia bicincta
GGTGTAAGATAGGAAGAGTAAGCTTGGTAAGGAAATTTTTTTCTAAGAAGACGTGAGTGTTGCTAAAAGTTTCTTGAAGGAAAGCAATGTTGTCTAAGGCAGCGTGGCTGGTTGTGGCATATTGCTGGAACCATTATGAACGAAAACGCAGGCTTCGGGCACAATAAAATCTCCTGTTTCCTATAAAACGACAAATAATGACCCTATATCAGTCATTCTATTACAGCTGATTAAGTTTCAGTACTGATTTTGTAGTGCATGGCGTATTTGTTACAAATCGGTTCAGTTTAAAGTATTATTTATGCGCAATTAAAAATTTAAAATAAACTAAATAATTCTTTTTTCAGAAGTTAACACTTTAATCGAACGTAATCAGAAATTTCTGGAGAGTGGGTTGAAGTTGGAGATTTTATATGTAGAGATAACTCACACTCTCCCTATAAAACGACCAAGAATGACTATTTCTGAAAAAAGGCAAATGCAGTTGATTCAGTTTTAGTACTCTTTGTCTTGACGCATATGGTACATCTGTCTCATTAAGTTATCTGTCCATCGCTATTTGTACTTGTGTGTTGCATAAGGCGCTTCTTCTTTCTTTTTCTATTTGGTTTCCATTTCCCAGCTCTCAGTAGTATTCGTGTCTTATTCATCCATCGCATTTGCCTTATTTCTAGTTCTCTTCTTTCTATTTATTCATGTTGTTTCTTTTTACATCAATTCGTTTCCTTATTTTCCCGCTTCGTACTTTGTCTCGTAGCGTTAGTCTGTAATATCTTCTCCATAAAGTCATCGTTTTCGCAGTGTTAATTTTCTTTAAAACTAAATAATAAAAACTAGTTTACATTAAAGTGTCCCTGTATGGCTATTGTATGGAAAGCTATTGCAAATACAGGTAGAGTTAAGGTTATACTTTGATTTAAAGTAGAATAGGAATGGGTCTGTGGCATTGCGAAGGGTAGGGATGCGATGTTGTCAGTTCGAACGCATTGACAGTCAACCCGCCACTGCCAGCGACTGAAATTGCAGAACGAAGCAAGCTACACCACCAGTAAATCACTCCACGACAGTTACAATGAAACTGTTCGACGAACGGAGTTTAACGTCGAATTGGCAACAAGGCTCACCTACGCAGCAAAATGTGAATTTCCTATTAGGTCAGACGGCTGTAATCAAAACTCCCTCTGGTCGATTTCACCTACGCAGAATCCTATTCTGTTTCAAAACAAACTACAGGAGTTTAGGCCCTTTGGCAGAACATACAGCACCTCTGAAGAGCATGGCACCATGTAAGGGTTAAATTCGTTTAATAGAATCACTATATTATAGGATGATTATGAAATATATGGACCTTTTAAACCTTCAGAAGAACGGTAAGGAGGGTTCGAATTAATCTGTTCGAAACTCTTTGGCAAGGCCGAAAGTTCAACCTATTCACACATCCGGGCTCACAGTAATTCGACTGGGCCTCTTCTTATCTTTAAGCCACGGACCAAGGTACTCCTGAATTCCCGCAACATCCGTAATAAACGTCCTTTGCTTTCTTTCTCGCACCTTCCCACCTTCCCTCACAACCTAGCATAAGTTGTAGCAGTAAGTTACTTTGTACATAGACAAATTTATAGCCTCAAGTTAATTGTTCAAATTGTTAAGTGGTATTCTTAAGTCGAATGTACGTCTAGTTTAAATCCCCTTCTTAGCTCCATTATAGATATCACAAGTCAGTCAGCCATGACCCCATTCAACTACATTAACCTTATCTGTCCCACCCAATCACAGCCATTCCAGAGGAAGTGTCCGCCTGAATCTCACCCAAATAACAAAAGCCCTGGTCCTCCTAACCCTGTCCAGAGTTATTGTCATGTAACCTTTGGGGACACCAAACCCCCTCCTCTTGACTGACTGACTAAGTCAGCGGCTGATTACAACTCTGATTGGTTGGTTCCAGATGGCGGAGTCTTGGAGAGTGCCTCCAGAACCCATCCCCGGAGCGTTCCACGAAGGGATACAAATCATATCGCAGTGTAGCTACAAGGTAAACCTGGAATCGAACCCTCACAACGGCAGAAGTATGATGTCCACGATGTACACAGTTCCAGGTGCGTGCTTCCTGATTCGGTAAATGCTAATTATTATTAATTCAAAGAAAGTATCTTGAAGTCGCATTGTTTTGGTAACCGATTTCTTTGTATGTATAACTGGCGTAAAGGTGTC
This sequence comes from Prosapia bicincta, assembly GCA_036971475.1. Classification (NCBI taxonomy): domain Eukaryota; kingdom Metazoa; phylum Arthropoda; class Insecta; order Hemiptera; family Cercopidae; genus Prosapia; species Prosapia bicincta. The sequence goes on from JBAIZL010000003.1 coordinate 46,844,053, forward strand.
GCGAGAAAGCGACCGGTGAAATAAGCGGTCATTATGGATGCTCTTCCTGCTTCTTGAGTTTTAATCTTTAGTGAAATAAGTGACCATCACAAACTTTACCTGTTCTGGACATTCAAAACTCTTCGTTAGAGAGGTTGAACTATTTTTTTTAAATATTGTTTTCTGATTTCCATCACACTTCAACCAGGTTTTAGACTGGCTAAATGATAATAAATCAATTCTATCAATTAGGCGTGTTTAAAATCAGCCTTAAGAAAGCGTCGTCAATGATTTGTTTTAAAATAGGTTTTATAATATTTACGTAAGTTTATATTTATTTCAATATATTTTTATGTTTTTCTTTTTTATGATCCTCAAGTAGATGCAGGTTTTTAAAGTAGGAGAGAGCACAGAGACCACCTTTTATCTCACCATTTCTTCATTGTTTTTTCAATAGCTGTATCCAATTTCTTCGTTTTCCTTCCAAGTGTAACTGTAATGAGTAATGGAAGTGTAGCCTGGTCTCTTATTTCTCACAGGATTCGGTATCCCTTGGGAGAATGACCTTGGCGGTTGTAGGGGTAGTTTGCCCGCTTATCTCGCACATTCCGCAATAGTCGCTTATTTCACTGGTCGCCTTTTTATACATTCAGCGCAATATTAGTTCCACGCTGGTGAGTGATGGCGGGAGGGGTAAGAAACAATGCTGTTCTGCAAACATTTGTTAATAACATTGAATATGAGAAGACTCAAACACGAGTTTATTTTATGTAGATTCCAACACTTTCTTGTTTATTAACGCTGGAAAAAGAATGGAGGAGAAATTAAGAGGACAATTTTCCTGATTTAAGGGGAGATTGCCACTTTCACTCTGTCATGGTAATTAGATGAGAGTTTGGACATTCAGTTAGGTACAATTATCTGTAAAACGATTAAAGATACCCGAATTAAATTTTTAGGCAATTAATATTGTTACTATGGAAACACAATGCTCTAAAAATAACCCTTTTAAAAAGATTTTTCTATTTTTTTTAACCTTCAATCACACACGCCGACATAAACACACGCGCGGGGTATTTTCCACCCCATTTCTTATCTAAAAAAAAAGTTAATTATCACTAAATTTTCATCTTTATAAAATTGTGTGTGTGAATGTTGTTGTTTATAAAACGTATTATATAATTTGTATGTGTGTATCACTTGTAGATTTTTTTTGTAGTACTATAGTCTAAATGCACGTAAATTTACTTTATAAATTGTAACTTTTTTCAAATTAAAATTAAACATTTATTCATACATTTTAGTAAGTTGTAATGGCTAGATTCTTTAGAGGACTTTTCAAAAAGTTAGACAACATAAATACAATATGTTTATTTGAAAAAAAAATTATGTAAATTCAGCTTGAAAAAATTATGTAAATTCAGCTTCAAAATTTGCCACACTCAAAATTTAAAATTACTCGCCATAATGAAATATAATACTTATTACTATGCAATTTACTTCATATTTAGTCAAGTAAACATTAGTAAACAACTTTTTACATTGGAATAAAATATTTCAAAAAATATACACATTTTATTAGGTGAAAATTAGCTAAATTCATAACTGTGTACAGAAGTATTGGTTTAGAAGTAAACATTAGTTCAGTCCAAATTAAAAAGTCAAAAAATTTTTAAAAAAGTAAAGATATTTTTTTTAATTAATATTTTCAAAATGTATTTTTATTCAGGTGCACATTCTTCACAGTATTTAAAGGAATGTCCCTACAAAGTAATTTGTTGCAGTTGCAGCATGAAGTGGTTGTCTTCCGGTCTTTTTGCAGCGGGCAAACTTCGCATCGTCCAGAACTTCTTTTATTTTTCTTTCTCGAGTTTCCTCAACACCACTTATGTGTTTCACACCTGCTTTTATATGCAAAGGTAGTCCTGACAGTAAGGCTCTTGATGCAATATGGGGTTTTGAAAGTTCTTGACCCAGAATTTTAATTTTTTTTTATGACAAAAAGACAAAATTACAACAAAAAAGATAAAAAAATATGTTAAACACCAATAAAAGACTCACAATAAAAAAATCACTCACTATTTAAAAAACAATAACTTAAAAATGTACCAACAAAAATTTTTGGACGAGAACACAGGCGCGGGGTTGAATTCACCCCTCAGTTAAAACAACGATGTAAACACAATGACTGGTATGCCACAACGGGTTGACCATGAGTGACAGTGTGGAGGAAGAAGTGAAAAACAACTACCTAGGAGGGGAGCGAGAACAAAAATTTTTTGTAGTCACCTCAGAGAGAAATGAATGGTGTGGGGTGCTTTACACCCCGGCGCGTGTGTTTGAAGGTTTGATAATTAAAATTGTCATACATTTTGGCACATGTTCAGAATATATATAATTTTTTGGGCCTTATATAAAACAAAATACAATATTTCTCTTTAGAGTATTATTTAGGAAGTAATATTGATAGTTCACACAAAATTCAGGTGTCTAGTTTTTATGGTGCGAGAGCTATTGGTACCTAATGTTTAAAAAACATAGTTTTCGGAAAACGCAAGTTAAAAAGACACTACCTTTCTTACATAAAAATCCTCCTGGACAGTATCGTCCATTTCTTCATCTTCCCTCTTCCTCTTAAATAATCTTCTCTTGATTCTCAACTTCTTGTTGCCTTCCTGAGTCTCTTTATCGGCTTTTTGTAATCTGATATTATCAATTTCTTTTAGGGTCTTTACCGTGAAAATACCATTCTTTATGTCTATTCTATCTAAAACATTTGCTTTAGCGATTGATCCTACATTAAATGCTATGGCATCATCACTTACTCCTAGTTGAAGAGTTTTAGGCATATAGAACCAATCTTTTTACACTTTGCCAAATACAACTATTGAAGCAACTATCTCGTTGGGGTTTTGGTGCTTGCCGGGCAAGCAACGCCTAAGAAGCTCAACTTTGGTGAGGTCTCGTTATATGGGCTTTATAGCTAACATGATAAAGTCAGTTAGAGAATTGTTGTACTCTTAAATAGTTTTAAGCTCTAAAGAGTTATAGCTACAGCAAGAATCCATTTCTTTGGGGCATAACTGATGCTTTTTGTCTATCGATAGTGTGTGAAAATATGTAGCCCAGATAACCTGTTTCATGTCATCAACGTATGTGGGGTTATTCCTGATGGCTGATCCATAATATCTTTCTAGCTGGTGTATTTTAGTGTCTGTAAGCCTATCTGCACCTCCTAAATCTTTGTTCTCACTAAGTTTTTCACCTTTGTGGTCTTTTTTCAGTCTTCTCAGGCGCGTCCCCATGCGATTTTGCACGTGTCCGTTACATTCCAATTTTTCAGTATTGATGCTATCACCATAAAGGTTACTGTATAGTATGGGGGAATATCCCTTAGAGTTCCCATTCGCTAGATACTGGGTGTATTTAACCCTTAGCTTGTCCCAAGAGCGCGCACATATAAGTTCTCTGTCCCTGGAAATTCAACCGCTGCATTATTTTTGTTATTTTTATGGTATTTGTACATCTCATATATATATATATAGGATATATATATATATATATATATATATATATATATATATATATATATATATATACATCTCATAAGTATATATATTCTTAAACAGGATAACATAGAGAAAAATATTAAGTAATAAATTCTGATTTTTTTCTTTGGAAAAGTGGCCCTCACCCCTTAAACATTCCTAAAACTCTTCTGGCATTGTTGAAATGGAGATTTGTACGGTTGGCGAATGGGAGTTATTCAATCTGTGCAGAATCCACATATATACAGACCGACCTTTAATGAAGCGGAATTTCCAAACTACTGTATGAGCACGTTTTGCAACAGTTTGAAGTTGGAGCGGGAAGAGGACGAGAGTCGTAGTACGCAGAATGGCTAGTAGCGGCCGAGCCAGAGCGGAACTTATAGTGCGCCGGTAATACATGGAGGAATGGATCCTCCATTTATTTCTTTATCTGACCAGCTGGGTTTGACAATATGCGAATTGTGCATAGTGTATTTCAGCCCTAGTTAGAATCCTCAAGTTAATATTTGCCGACGCGTTTCGGAGGCTGTAACTATCTACGTAGGCAGTAACTCATGAGTATCAGAGTATTGGCAATTTTAGATAAGGCAGACATTCATTCTACTCAGATGATAAAAACATTTTTAATATTAAAATATTTTGAGCGTTCGTAAATCACAACTGCGATTATTTAACGAAGGTTGAAATATTTAATCCCCGGGTTAGTACGTATATATTTAAAAAAAAACAATTAAATGGATTTAATCCTTTTTGAAAATACTCCAGAGTTTTAGAATTAGGCGTAAATGGAAAAGTTATCCGAGCGTTAGAGTTGTGTAGAGGCTCAACACGTGGTTCATTATAAATGTATCTTCGGAATTTATTATAATATTTTACCAATACAATATTTGGTTTAATTTAGAGGATTAGCGAAAAAATATGTCGCATGTAAAATATAAAAGCAAACACATATGTTTAAATTCCTACTATTAGTTTACATTCTCCCTAAATATATTATTGAGATAAATTTTTCGATAAATTTAATCGAAATTAAATACTTTTTATTCGTCCACTCAAGTTCAATTTTTTTAAAAAACTTATAGTGGACGACACTTGAGGTTAATACAGTTTTTTCAAATATTAATTAATCAAATTTAATTAATTAATTTTAGTTTCATGTGGAAGAAACACTTTACACAAAATGGGCAAGGTATGCAATATAGTTGTTTCGTCCCACTTGGCTTAAAATAAGTAATAACATATGATTTCACAAATCAGCAGATTTTATGTTCAAATATATTTCTTCAAACTTGTGGTGGACAAAACTTGAGGTTAATACAGTCTTTTCAATTAGTATTTAATCAGAATTAATTAATTACCTTTAGTTTTATATGGGAGAAAAACATTTCACAAAAGGGGCAAGGTATGCAATATAGTTGTTTCGTCCCACTTGGATTAAAATAAGTAATAACATATGATTTCACATATCAGCAGATTTTATGTTCAAATATATTTCTTACAACTTGTGGTGGACAAAACGTGAGGGGTAATACAGTCTTTTCAAATTTTAATTAATCAAATTTAATTAATTAGTTTCAGTTTCATATGGAAGAAAAGCTTTACACAAAAGGGGCAAGGTATGCAATATAGTGGTTTCGTCCCACTTGGATTAAAATAAGTAATAACATATGATTTCACAAATCAGCAGATTTTATGTTCAAATATATTTCTTACAACTTGTGCTGGACAAAACGTGAGGTTAATACAGTCTTTTCAAATTTTAATTAATCGAATTTAATTAATTAGTTTCAGTTTCATATGGAAGAAAAGCTTTACACAAAAGGGGCATGGTATGCAATATAGTGGTTTCGTCCCACTTGGATTAAAATAAGTAATAACATATGATGTCACAAATCAGCAGATTTTATGTTATAGGTTATGTGGTAGACCACCTGCTTTAACCCATAGGTTATGGTACATTGTATTATTGATTAAGAAAAAATAAAATAAAATTTGTCTTTGTTGACTTAAGTGGGAATTGGCTTTAACAGTTTTTTTATATTACTTGCTACAATTTTCCAACCCGGCAACACTCTAACCCTACTAAGCCTTTCGTCAAACCCTGCTCCACATCAAAGTAACTCAGCTTTGTCAGATATTGTAATTAGTATTGAAGGCTTACAGCTGGTTACATCGACCCTTGTTCAAAGTGCACTCTAAAGCTTGCCTTTTCAGCTAATTAGTGTTGGATTAAAAATCACATTCCATATACTACTGTAAAACGTTCTTATTTTCTGACTGAATGAAACGCTTTTATCAACTTCACTTTGATTTCCGGTTTGCATTAAATCAAACTGGATCAATAACGATAACATGTATCTAGGTTAATTGATAATATTTACTGATCATTGAAGCCATTTTTAACAGAACCTGTACAATATTACAGTAGATAGTCCATCTAGACACGGTAGCGTACTAAAAGACCTCCGCGTTGACCTGCCTATTTGTTGAGGATGTTTCTTCTACTAGTCAAAGATTAGTTTTGGTCTAAAAAACTAAAATCTTTTAAACTGTTATAATTAGGTAACTTTTACTGATATTTTTTAATTGTACAGGTTTAATGAAGGCGATTTTATATGAATACTTATTGTAATGTTAAAGTGTAAATAAACACACCGCCGTTGGAGGATTAAATTGCGAGTTTATTATTATAAAATAGAATTTGAATATCCTCTCTTTTAAAGAATTCTGTCTAAGATCCTCTTTGGGCAGTGGGCGGTGTGCGTAGCCTATATACACATTATATATAATGTATTAGAAATAGATTTGAAATATTTATCCGTTGCGGGTAGTTTATATACTATAATAAATAAAAACAACCTCTTACCACAAATTCAACCATTTTTATTTTAACCTAATGTACATTTCGATTACAAAGTAATCATCTTTAGAGGTATTTTTACAAATGACTTGGAGTAATTTGTAAAATACCTCTGAAGATGATTACTTTGTAATCGAAACGTACATTAGGTTAAAATAAAAATGGTTGAATTTGTGGTAAGAGGTTGTTTTTACTTAATATAAACATTTACGCCACAGTTGCTTCAAGTTGTTAGTTTATATACTAGTTTTCCTCCGGTTACTGGTTTCCTTAGGAAGGCTTGCCGATCGGATGTCCCCGCTCCTGCAGTAAGCAGGTTAACGCCAAGACCCTTTATGTTCGACTCTCACTCTAAGACTAATACTTTTTTTATCTTGATTTTTTTTATTTAATAAGGACCGGTAAATTCATGTGTCACAATCAGCTGTTTATTATAGGTTCGCTGAAGAGTGGCGGTCTCCCGCGACGACCATTGGAACTATCTCTCATTTACTTTTATCACGTTTTGGCTGTAATATATAAAAAAAACGTATCCACTATTACTGATATTTAATGAGTAGCCTACTTAATGCAATTGAATAAATGTCGGAGATGTTTAATGAGGGTAACCTTTCTATTTCGTGTATTAATTACATAATTATTTCGTCTTTGGACTATATTTTCTAGCAATAAGTAACATATTTTAAAAATGTCAGAAAAATTACCAAAGTGTTACAGTTTAGTTTTGTATACTAAGGCCTAGTAGGTGACTGTTCGGGGGCAAGAAGTCCGGGTCTGGGCGAGTACGTATGCAAGGGTCACCGTATCGTTTGCGGTGCTTCCGAGTCTGGATGGAGTACATTATCTATAAGCACATATAAGAAGGACAAAAAACTGTGAAATTTGGAAGTATAGTAACCGCATTACGTCACAGTTCCCTTCTTGTGACCTAAACAACATGATTTTGCCCTCCAAAACATAGTTCCAAATTTTACATGAATCTGTTCTCTATGTTCAACACTCGATGATTATTAAGAAGCATGAGAACATGTTACATATATAACTACCGTTATGAGTGATAACGTTAGTCTATATGAAGTGAATACAGTAAACGTTCGATAATCCGGCCCTACGCCTATCCGGCCTCCAGTAATCCGGTGTTAGCAAAATGGATGGAAGATGTAAACAATCAATTTGTGAACATAGCTTGTATATTTTTACTGCATCTCACAGTGACCGAGTGACCTTCACGCTGCCCGGTTCTACTAAACTATTTATATCTGTGGTCGCTGCAGAACGTATATATAGTAACTGTTACTGAAGTGCAAGAGAACAACGCCATTGCAATTATGTTTTTTGTTCAGCTTTAAGGTTCCAATAACCTTTTATTATAAAGTACAGACCAGTACATTTATTCATTTCCCCTGTTTTCTTCATTTTTGGGCAATACACGTAAATATTGCAGGATTTACATTGTTCTTAGCAAACCCTTCTGTAATCCGGCACTATCCAAACCCAATGTCAGCCGGATTAGTGAGAGTTTACGGTATTTGTTTAATCTATAAATTTACTTACCTTTATGTACATCCATGATTGGACTTGGGATATTTTAATTAAAAATTAGCAAACTTTACTGACGGATTTTAAAAATCCTCGATTTAATTATATTACCAATAAAGTTAATACAGGAAAAAACTTGGCATAGTATATATATATATATATATATATATATATATATATAGTTTAGCAAGCCTGCCTTCTTGTATTCACTTATCACTTACACTCGAATGTACGTAAACTAGAGTCTTACTAAGTAAATTTGCGAGTCGACTTTCGAGAGATAATTAATAAATACCATGCGCTAAATTTTTAACTTCTTAAAAAAGTCTTCTCAGTAATATATATTTATATATTAAATATGGTGATATGTTTTCTTGTCATATTTTTAATAAATTAGAAATATTTCAAAAACAAGGATACTTTTAATACATATATTATTCAAAGCTTTGCGCCGATAAAACAGTACCAGGATCCTCAGGAAAAATAATTATCTCTGATTATTATGTTTAGAGAGCATTATTTTGATAATGATTCTTTATTTCTAGTAATTGTAATATCTAAATAATTTAGTTTATTTTTTAATTCAAATTCATGAGTAAATTTTATATTTTCGTGTATATTATTTATACATTTTAATATTTTGTCAATATTTAAACGATTATTATTTGATATGTATAATCCATCATCTAAACCAGTGTCCATTTTGATCATATGTTTTAATAATCTTATCTATTTCATTAGATCATTTCAATATAATATATATAGAAAACCAAAGCAGACAAATCAAATAATACCTAATTATTCAAATCATCCATACAACCAAAAAATGGCAGCGCTTTATAATTTACTACACAGAATGCACAAAATACCAATGAATTTAAATGATCAAATAAAAGAGAAAAATATAATATATCAAATTGGTTTAGAAAATGGATATAAAAGAAAAACTATAGATAAATTAAATAATAATATAATAAGAAAACAGAAACTCGAAAATAACTTTGTACCTAATAAGAGAGAAAATATTTGGACAACTTTTACATTCACTGGTAACGAAATAAATAAAATTACAAGATTATTTAAAGAAACAAATTTAAAAATTACATATAAAACTGATAATAAAATTAAAAATTTAATAAACAATAACAAAAATCAAAATAATATGCACGAAAGAAATGGAGTACATAATATAAAATGTCAAACTTGTAATAAATTATATGTAGGACAAACAAAAAAGAAATTAAAAGAAAGATACAAAGAACATTTAAACGCTTATATCAAACCAAACATATACAAATCAAATTTAGCTACGCATTGTATTAATAATGGACATGAGTTTCCGGAAATAGAAAATATGAAATTAATAAAAGAATTAAATAAGGGATTAAAAATGAATATATTTGAAACATTGGAAATTTATAAGCATAAAGTTAAAGACAAATTAATTTATGAACAAATGCAAGTGAGATCAAGGCACCAAACTATTTATAAAGTCATTGATGTTATAGAAAAATTTACATTAAGTGCAATACTTCTAAACATATGGTCCTTTTTTAGCACATATGATTTAATTTTGTAAAAGTGTTTTATTAGATAATTATTTTCCTGAAGATGCTAATACTATTTTATTGGCGAAAAGCTTTGAATAAATATATTCATTAAAAGTATTCTTGTGTTTGAAATATTTTTAATTTATTACATATATATATATATATATATATATATATATATATATATATATATAGTGAAATGAAAATGAAATTACCGTTAAAAATATTTAAACTAACATTTTTGTTTGGTAAAACCTCATTTGTTTTGATCGTTAGTGCACAGTTTAAGATGTTTTCCACAATCTCTTCCTCCTTCACAGAAATATGATCCCAGAGGATTGACTGGGTAGTTGACCTTATATTATATAAATTTGACAGTTTAGTACGTAACATAACCGTTACACTTTTTAAACGTTATGACGTCATAGTTAGGTTATTGAATTAAAAATCAGTTTTAATTATTTGTGTTTACGTCAATAGGTCTATTAAATTACATTTCTTCTTGTTTTAACACATTTCTGTGTATAATGCATTTAAATAATTACTATTATTTTAAATACCAAGATAATATATAATGTTTATTTGTACTCATAAAATTTCAATTTTTGTAAATCTATACTTTACTTACTTTATGTTTTTGGTTTTGAATTATACATAATATATATGAATTTATTAAAAATAGTAAATATTTAATTAAAAAACTGATGCGTGTTCACAAAGGCTTTAAAAAAATTTCTTAAAATTTCTTATTATTCCCATTTAAGTACTCAATGTTTTATAACTTGGCGGTGTGGCTCTTTATGGTTTTATTATTATTATTATTATTATTAATACAGCCCTTCCTACATCCCGAGCCTCACCAGAGGAAGGCTATTCTTCCCCCCGATAGCCGGCTGATCACCGTAAACAACGGAAAAAATATACGCCGAAGAAATCTGAAGTATGTAAATATTTCTATTCAGACATGCTTTTTCCACATATTTAAATCTCCGTTGCCTCCTCATGGAGACTGGCAGTGTCTCCTTTCTTGTATCTGAGATTCGTAACCTCTAAATAAATGCCCTTTGTGTCTACAGTTTCGATTGTTCCTAACTGTGTATATTGTTCCCTAAGCCTTTTCTATCTCTAAAATTAATTTCATTTGTTTCAACGTCTCCTTTCCTCTAACTGATTAAATTTCCTTTGCATGAGACTTGATTTCCCCTTTGTCCTCTGTGTCTCTTATCTTGGACTTCATATACCCTAATCGATATCCTTAGGGTTCGGTGTCTCTTGTGCATCCCGCCTCCCTTTCATTTGACCCTCTATTGTATTCTGAGTTTCCTACGTATCCTATCTTAGACTTCATATCCCCTAATTAGTATCCTTAGGCCTCAGTGTGTCTTGTGTCTACAGAATCTCTTTCCTCTCCTATTTGAGATTCCTTCGTCTTCTGAGTTTCTTTTGCTTATTAACTGAGACATTTTCCTTCTAACGGATTACTTACGGACTGTGTGTTTTCGACGTCCAACTGTATGTCACTTTTCTCCAGAGTTCATTTTCGTTATAAATATATTTCGCACACAGGTCTCTAGATTTCTTTCCTAGAAATAAATTTCTTTCTGTATAATATTTTTTTTAACGAATTAATTTCTGTTCCTTTGAAATGATATTCTTATATATTTTAGCAGTAGATATTCGCATAAATTCTTCAAGTGTTTCTTCGGCAGATTTTATTAAATATCTTTTCTTTTTATGAAACATCGTTCCTTAAAATCTCATAACAAACGTTAAAAACAAGGGTCTTGAAACAGGATCCATGCGTCAAGTGTTTGTTTTATTAAAGACATTCCTGACTTTACAAACGATCGTGCTACGGGGAACACATTTTCAAAAACAAAATACTCCGTAACACTTGTTTATCTTCTTAACATTTGCTTAATTCTCCGAGTATTAGATAATACCACTTCACAATTTTTGCTCGTCACTTCTGTGTAGAGGCACATCTTCTTGTATCATTGTATACCTTGAGCACATGCCGTGGGTTACAAATATTAAACAAAATCCATAAAAAAAATTACGTTTAACAGGTTTAGACTTTAAAGCTATTAATTACGAAATGCAAATTCAAACATGCCATGTTCTTCTTCTTATAACATCCTGTCCGTCTATCGAGCATTATAAATCATTTGTTGCAAGTTGAGTCGTAGTTTGGGCCACATCTGGTCCTGTAGAAGACTATATTTCTAACGCGTGGTCATGGGATCGGAGGACACCAGTTTACGATCTCCATGTCCAATTCTTGGCTTTAGTAGCGCTTACTTTTTGTCTAAATGAGATCACTCTTATCGATAGCTGTATCTGTCTGTCAACTAGGACACATAAAAGATCTATAGGATTTCAAAACGATGGAATGACGTAGGGGAATATTATTCATTGATGGTTTTGAGAAATTTTGGGTAACTACTTTCGTTTATTTCGTGCTGGTAGTATTTTGTGGTGCCTGTTGTCTTCATTTAGTTTTTGTAAAACGTATACCGTCGTTGACATGTTAATGTAGTTATGTTTTGTGGGAAATAGTTGTTTATCGTTTTGTTATTTACGTTTATGATCTCTTGTTATCGTGTGGGAAATGTTTGTCTTTGACAAGTTCAAACTGAGACGTACTCTACAAGTTAGTGTATAAACTTATCTAGGTATATAACTGTGTTTGCTATGTTAAGTTTGAACGGCCTTTTGCGATTCTGTAGTACGTTTTGTGTTTTTGTATTTCCTATTTGAGGAAACATCTTTTAAACAGATTTCTTCATCTATACAGAAAAACTCTTTATGTTTTTATTATTATTATTATTATTATTATTAATACAGCCCTCCTACATCCCGAGCCTTACCAGTGGAATGCTATTCTTCACCCCGATAGCCGGCTGATCACCGTAAACAGAGGGAAAAATCTGAGCCGAAGAAATGTGATCTTACCGAAGTTTGTAAATATTTCTATTCATTCTTTCCCCACATATTTAAATCTCCGTTGCCTCCCCATGGAGACTGGCAGTGCTACTAGGCAAGTTTTACGTACTTCCAACTTACCGAGTTTATCAGACGTATGGAATTCCTATAATTATTTTAAAAAAATCAAACAGCGTGCCTTTGTGGGTATCTTATTGGTCGCCATCACAACATTCCTCTGTTACTTTGCGAACAACTTCAACATTTTAAATGTAAACTGAAATTGAGTTGCGCATCATTTTAAAAGTTTTTGTAAAATAAAATGAACAAAGAGGTTCAAATCTCATGTTGGTACAAAAGTAATTTCAAAAATTAAGTTCGAACCTAAGTATTGAAATAAGATCGTTGTCTGTTAAATGAAGCGCAGAACACCTGACCATTTGGAAGGTTCTACTGGTCTTGAGTAGCTGTGGAAACCGTGGGGTCTGGTTGGAGTGTCGTCTGGTCCCACAGGCGGGTTGATCACTAGTCCTGGCCTTCCAGTGTGGTCTTAAGACTCTTGCATACAGGTACCACGGGTCGTGGCACCAAACCCACCACCGCCTCGGGCCTTACGCCACCCACCCGGACGGGAGTCATGACGTTGACGTGGGGTCTGGTTGGAGTGTCGTCTGGTCCCACAGGCGGGTTGATCACTAGTCCAGGCCTTCCAGTGTGGTTTTAAGACTCTTGCATACAGGTACCACGGGTCGTGGCACCAAACCCACCGCCTCGGGCCTTACGCCACCCACCCGGACGGGAGTCATGACGACGTGGGGTCTGGTTGGAGTGTCGTCTGGTCCCACAGGCGGGTTGATCACTAGTCCAGGCCTTCCAGTGTGGTTTTAAGACTCTTGCATACAGGTACCACGGGTCGTGGCACCAAACCCACCGCCTCGGGCCTTACGCCACCCACCCGGACGGGAGTCATGACGACGTGGGGTCTGGTTGGAGTGTCGTCTGGTCCCACAGGCGGGTTGATCACTAGTCCAGGCCTTCCAGTGTGGTCTTAAGACTCTTGCATACAGGTACCACGGGTCGTGGCACCAAACCCACCGCCTCGGGCCTTACGCCAACCACCCGGACGGGAGTCATGACGTTGACGTGGGGTCTGGTTGGAGTGTCGTCTGGTCCCACAGGCGGGTTGATCACTAGTCCAGGCCTTCCAGTGTGGTTTTAAGACTCTTGCATACAGGTACTACGGGTCGTGGCACCAAAACCCACCGCCTCGGGCCTTACGCCAACCACCCGGACGGGAGTCATGACGTTGACGTGGGGTCTGGTTGGAGTGTCGTCTGGTCCCACAGGCGGGTTGATCACTAGTCCAGGCCTTTCAGTGTGGTTTTAAGACTCTTGCATACAGGTACCACGGGTCGTGGCACCAAACCCACCGCCTCGGGCCTTACGCCAACCACCCGGACGGGAGTCATGACGTTGACGTGGGGTCTGGTTGGAGTGTCGTCTGGTCCCACAGGCGGGTTGCTCACTCGTCCAGGCCTTCCAGTGTGGTCTTAAGACTCTTGCATACAGGTACCACCGGTCGTGGCACCAAACCCACCACCGCCTCGGGCCTTACGCCACCCACCCGGACGGGAGTCATGACGTTGACGTGGGGTCTGGTTGGAGTGTCGTCTGGTCCCACAGGCGGGTTGATCACTAGTCCAGGCCTTCCAGTGTGGTTTTAAGACTCTTGCATACAGGTACCACGGGTCGTGGCACCAAACCCACCGCCTCGGGCTTTACGCCAACCACCCGGACGGGAGTCATGACGTTGACGTGGGGTCTGGTTGGAGTATCGTCTGGTCCCACAGGCGGGTTGATCACTAGTCCAGGCCTTCCAGTGTGGTCTTAAGACTCTTGCATACAGGTACCACGGGTCGTGGCACCAAACCCACCGCCTCGGGCCTTACGCCACCCACCCGTACGGGAGTCATGACGTTGATGTGGGGTCTGGTTGGAGTGTCGTCTGGTCCCTCAGGTGGGTTGATCACTAGTCCAGGCCTTCCAGTGTGGTCTTAAGACTCTTGCACACAGGTACCACGGGTCGTGGCACCAAACCCACCACCGCCTCAGGCCTTACGCCACCCACCCGGACGGGAGTCATGACGTTGACGTGGGGTTGGGTGGAGTGTCGTCTGGTCCCACAGGCGGGTTGATCACTAGTCCAGGCCTTCCAGTGTGGTCTTAAGACTCTTGCATACAGGTACCACGGGTCGTGGCACCAAACCCACCGCCTCGGGCCTTACGCCAACCACCCGGACGGGAGTCATGACGTTGACGTGGGGTCTGGTTGGAGTGTCGTCTGGTCCCACAGGTGGGTTGATCACTAGTCCAGGCCTTCCAGTGTGGTTTTAAGACTCTTGCATTCAGGTACCACGGGTCGCGGCACCAATCCCACCGCCTCGGGCCTTACGCCACCCACCCGGACGGGAGTCATGACGTTGACGTGGGGTCTGGTTGGAGTGTCGCTGGTCCCACAGGTGGGTTGATCACTAGTCCAGACCTTCCAGTGTGGTCTACGACTCTAGCATACTGATACCACTGGTCGTGGCAGCAAGCGCACCGCCTCGGGCCTTACGCTACTCGCCCGGACGGAAGTCATGACCTTGACGGGGGGAGGGGGGTGTCATGAGGCAGGTACTCCTCTTCACCTTCTTGTTTCTTCTTCGGTATTTCCACAAAACACTCTGACTGAAAGAGTACGGCTGCTTAAAACGTGGCTTAACTGCTAATAAAATATTTTGAAAATATAAAACCATTTCTCTACCTAGTTTTGTCAAAATATTCTGTGTTAAAACTGACTAAATATTCGATTTAAACACAAATATATACAATTTTAATCTGCCGCCATTTTGTAATGATCGCTTGTTCTCATTGGTAGTTTTTGTTTACATAGACAACTTGAGTTTATATTTAAAATTTAAAAGGGGGGGGGGTTGAGGACAGGAGCAAAATTATAAGAGATCAAAGTTGCACTTTTATTCCCTACAAAGATGTACGGAATCTAATCTACCCGGGTACAGCCTATAGTAGGCTAATCAGGCTTACATACTTGTATCTACTCGGGTTAGTAAGTAGGCTAAAGAGTGTATAGCCTTTGTTAAGATACATTAGATGCAACAACCTTACGTTCCCAATAATAGACCAAAGATATACAGTAAGATATGTATTATATAAGAATATATAAAGACATTGTGGTTTCAATGTTCTATAAATTTCGTCCATCTATGGGTAAAGTATACTGGAATCTACTTGCATTTGATAGTGATAACTTAGCAGGCTAGTAAAGCCTACTTCAACCTATTTTAACTTTCAATAAATTTAAGACATTTTCATTAGAAAATACTCAACAACGACTAGAAATGTATAAAAATAATTTCAACAAGTAATATAAAAAAGTCAATTTCTACCTCAAATAAAAAAAAAAATTAATTACTTTTGAATTAATAATTATAATTAACATTATTATTTATGCACATATGACAGAATCACAATTTAAATTGCCAAAATAAAATGTGAAATTAATTTTTAAAATCAAATAATTAAATTTTATTATTGAAATAATAATTGAAAAACCTGTGCTAACAGCAAGTATCATCCACTAAAAGTTTCAAAAAATGTATTTGAACTTGAGTGGATGAATAAAAAGTGTTTTATTAACGATTGGAAATTTGAACAAGATACTCGTTTAACTATTGAAATTAAATTTAATAATGAATTATATATATTATATCCCATGTATGTAAGTATATATATATATATATATATATTATATCCCATGTACATATATATATTTATATCCCATGTATGTAAGTATATATATATATTATATCCCATGTGCATATATATATATATATATATATATATATATAAATATCGCAATATGTTTTCTTGTGTATTAATAAAGAACAAAAGTCAAAATACAAATACAAGAATTGTAAATTCAAATATAATTCTTGTATTTATATTTTGACTTTTGTTCTTTATATATATATATATATATATATATATATATATATATATATATATATATATATATATATATATATATATATATATATAAATATATATATATATATATATATATATATATATATATATATATATAAATATATATATATATATATATATATATATATATATATATATATTTATATCGCATGTATGTAAGTATGTATATATATATATATATTAAATCCCATGTACATATATATATTTATATTCAATGTATGTAAGTATGTATATATATATATATATATATATTTTAAAACAACATAGGTTATTCAAATACAAGAATATTTATTATTTTATATTTGGATATAAAATAATAAATATTCTTGTATTTGAATAACCTATGTTGTTTTAAATTATTAAACAAGAAAACGTATTATATATATATATATATATATATATATATATATATATATATGTTTATATTATATACTGTAATATACTAGTGCGAAATAATGGTAGGAATTGAAATTGAATAGAATCGTTGCATTGTAAGCAAACACCGAAGTGTTGCTACAAAGAGACATTCCACAGTTCCTTTTAACCAATTTCCACGTATGCACGAGTCCATACATTTATAAAAATACTTTACCTTCTAAAATAGGCCACTCACTACCTTTACCCAACATCTAAAACATTCTTCCTGCGCCTCTTGTTGAACGCAGTACAGTCTCCGTTGCACGAATCTCTCTGGACAATAACACTGGCTAGTTGCTAAGTTTATAATATACTAAAACTTTCTTCAACTTTGCTATGATATTTTACAACTTATTACTATTTTTAATTTATTTATTATTAATACTGTTACACTTTTTTATAATATAGACTCTATTATCATTTCCATTTCTATGTTAGAGCTAATTTGGAGTTATTTACACAGATTGCGTTGAAGGGCTGTGCAGCTGTTTTCATGCCAACCTTTTGCCCAGACCGGAAGTTCGTGCCACCTTGATCTCCAAAGAGACTTTGAACGTCACCTGGGTTACACGGCCTTCTAAACATTCGTACAACATTACGAAGTTTGTTATAGGGTAAGTCGTGATAAATACTAAGTAGGCTTTAGTCGTAAATACTAAGTAGATGAACCAGAAATAATACGATTTTTTCCGGTTTTTCATGAAAGTTATAATGTTGATAAGAGTCTGCGAACGTAGCGTTAGACATGTGACTGATAATTTTGGTTGGTTTTCTAGTTTCACCATATGTTGGTTTCTAGGTACTAACGCAACAGACAGTGATACCGGTTTGTTTAAATCTGTCCGATCCATACTATGAAAAATGAAATTTTGTATCATTTTCATCCCTTTTACATCCCTTAAAATACAAACGCCTCATAGAAGGGACAAGAAACCATAGTCTGTATGTAAAGTGGGTCATGCGTTAATGTCAGTCAGCTGATTTGTTGGCTTTAATATCTAAAGTTGCAGACATTCAGCTGGCTTAGTTTGCTTCAAAGGCCTCATTGGATTTCAGTCAACTGGCTTGGTTGGTTTAAAGGTTGGCATTAATTACGTCCCTTTCTCCTATGACGCATCTCATCTCTTCATAATTACGTTACACCCTCCTATGATGCATTACATCTCTTCATAAATACCTTCCTTCTTCTTATGATTCATCACGCCTCTTCATCCGTACTTTCCTTTCTCCTATGACGCATCACACCTCTTCATAATTACGTTACACCCTCTTATGATGCATTACATCTCTTCATAAATACCTTCCTTCTTCTTATGATGCATCACGCCTCTTCATCCGTACGTTCCTTCCTCCTATGACGCATCACACCTCTTCATAATTACGTTACACCCTCCTATGATGCATCACATCTCTTCACAAATACCTTAATTCCTCCTATGATGCACCACACCTCTTCATAAGCACCTTCCTCCCTCCTATAATAGATCACGATTCTTCATAATTACCTTCCTTTCTCGTATGATGCTTCACGCCTATTCATACTTACCTCCCTCACTAATATGATGTATCACGCCTCTTCATACTTATCTTCCTTCCTCCTATGATTCATCCCTCTGCTTCATAGCTACCTTTATTCCTTTTCTCCTTCTCTGATGCATCAGGCCTCTTCATACGCACCTTGTTTCCTCCTGTGACTTATCACTCTGCTTCATAATTATCTTCCACCCTCCTATGTTAGATCAAATCTCTTCATAAACACCTTCCTTCCTCCTATGATGCATCACGCCTTTTCATACTTACTTTCCTCCCTCTTATCATTTACCATTCTGCTTCATAGTTATCTTCCTTCCTTCTCTGAATCATCACGTCTCTTCACACTTACCTTCCTCCCTCCTATAAAGCACATCTCCTCTTCATACTTACCTTCCTCCCTCCTATCATTTATTATTCTGCATCATACTTACCTTCCTCCCTCCTATGATGCATCTCTCCTCTTCATACTTACCTTCCTTCCTTCTATGCTTTATCACTCTGCTTCATAATTACATTCCTCCCTCCTATGATTTATAATTCTGTTTCATACTTACCTTCCTCCCTCCTATGATGCATCTCTCTTCTTCATACTTACCTTCCTCCCTCTTTGATGGATCACATCTCTTCATACTTACATTACTTCCTCCTATGATACATCTCTCTTCTTCATACTTACCTTCCTCCTTCTTTGATGGATCACATCTCTTCATACTTACATTACTTCCTCCTATGATGCATCTCTCCGTTTCACACTTACCTTCCTCCCTCTTATGATTTATCATTCTGCTTCATAACTACTTTCCTCTCTCCTATTATGCATCACGCTTCTTCATACTTACCTTCCTCCCTCTTTAATGGATCACATCTCTTCATACTTGCATTACTTCCTCCTATGATGCATCTCCCCTCTTCATACTTACCCCCTCACTCCTATGATGCATTAGATCTTTTCATACTTGCATTACTTCCTCCTATGATGCATCTCCTCTCTTCATACTTACCCCCTCACTCCTATGATGCATTAGATCTCTTCATACGTGCATTACTTCCTCCTATGATGCATCTCCCCTCTTCATACTTACCTCCCTCACTCCTATGATGCATTACATCTCTTCATACTTGCATTACTTCCTCCTATGATGCATCTCCCCTCTTCATACTTACCTCCCTCACTCCTATGATGCATTACATCTGTTCATACTTACATTACTTCCTCCTATGATGCATCTCCTCTCTTCATACTTACCTTCCTCACTCCTATGATGCATTACATCTCTTCATACTCACATTACTTCCTCCTATGATGCATCTCTCTGCTTCATACTTACCTTCCGTCCTCCTCTTATGCATCACGCTTCTTCATACTTACCTTCCGTCCTCCTATGATTTATAATTCCCTTTCATAACTGTCTTCTTTTCTTCTATGATGCATCACGACGCCTAATAATTACTCCTGCGCAATAACTATTCGTTATGAAACGCACACCTATTGATAAATTTATTCATATTTTTGAATTCGGATTAAGAAACGGATTCTCACTTCTTTCAATTTTACTTATTCTACTTCAGAGACTGCGGGTATAAATCGTTTGTTTTATTGTATACATTTACGAAACAATAGGTTGCCGTATAACCAACAATGGTCAACATTTGCGACGTTGCAGCGTTGAAAGGAAAAAAATATTTATAGAAAGTTGTTTATTGTTTAAATTAGCAGCTTGAGAAACTCAAGTTCCGCAATTATTTGAGTTCTTTTAATTGTTAAAAATCTCTTCTGGCTTGTTTCCTTTTTCACTAATTAACAGAGCTTCGTTTTAAAAGTTTTCAGTAATATGAAGTGACTTCTAAATTTGCGTTGAATTAACTTTTAATTTGTGTTTATTTCACGCAATAACTGCACATCAGCTCTTTTACGTCGAGTGTTGTGAGGCATCGTTAAATAAAATAATCATGAATCCGTATAAAGTGGCTTTAATTAAGCCCAACAAAGTTTCATTAAAAACATTTTCATCTTATGCGCATTTCCATGTCAATGATATCATCTTCATAGGATTAACTTTCAAAACAACTCTAATTATAAATTAATAGTAATTTTTCTGAAAATGATATTATTAATGTCGATATGTGCAAATGGAAAAACAATCCCATCGTGTTTCAAAACGGGTGATATATTTTATGGAAATAGATTTCCGAGAAAGATCGTATTTAACCCATAACAAGCCTTAATACTTCAATTTTTCAAAAATAATTAATCCTGCACATAACTACAATGCATTATTGAAAGGGTATAAAATTAAGCAATAAAAGGGGAAGGTTAGAAGCTTGTCTGATGCTTTGTGGATTATTATTTAAGGAATATCATCGAGGTTATTAGAAAAAGGTTTTTTCAAGATGCGTTCGAGACTGTCTAAAATTTTATAAATATTTTTATGAAATACAAATTATTACACAAACATTTGTTAATATTCCATGATAGAAAGTTGGATATGAAATTGGTCTTTCTGGCAATTTCATTAGATGTATCAAGAAACATCTTGGACAATTTAGGAGAAATTATATCTTAAGAAGGGGAAATGGTAACTTTCGGTAAAACCAAGAAAACTTAATATGTGTTCAGCACATTCCAGTTGCATAGTCTGAATGGCTGTTGTAATCGTCTTCAAGCATTCCTTTTATATGTCTTCTGTCGTTCCTGGCTTCTCAGAATCGTTGATTCTTGTATTGTTCAGTTCCGTCAGGACAATCCAAGATCCATGCTGATGTTTGGAAATACTTCACATTTTACCACGCGTCCCATGGTTAAAAAAAAAAGAAAAGAAAATTGAAGTGTAACCTCTTGGAATTGTAAATTATTGCTAGAATAAAAACGTATTTAATTGAATTAAAACAATAAAAAAAATTTTTACTATTTTGTGTTGTATGCATTAAAAACTAATTTTATTTGTACAATATATTGAACGTGGTATTACCTTTTGAATTTTTAAAAGACTTTAAAAAAAAGATACTAATTGGGGTTGCTAAGAATAGAAATAATGAGATAAACGGTAGCTTGAAGCCCCAGTTAAATTGGAAAGCCGATTTATTTTAAGGTTACCAAAGAAACCAGCAACAAATATAAGGGAATCGTAAAGAAGTGGAGGTACAAGTCTCAAAGACAGAATGTATATAGAACTTGAAAATGACATAATATATGGAGAGGTTAAGGTTGACTATTGGTTATTACATGCCAAGAATGTAGATCTTCCATCTATTATAGAAACTTTGAAGACAATAGACAACAAAAGCTTTACAGAAAAGCTGATCTCTGCCAGATGATATGTAAGGAAGAAGATGTAGATATGTTACTACTACAGATGATGAATCACCATTTGAAAGAAAAAAAGAAAGATCCAAACAAAGTTGATAAAAAGTTTTTATGGCTGAATGAAAAATGTTCAAAGGAGGTTTCGCAAGACTCTAAAAAAGAAATATGTAGAAGCTCTTGAAATAGAAAAGCAGGTGAAGAGATTGTTACAATGAGATACTGATGCAGTAAATGTAAAGTGGGAGGTTTTAAAAGAAGAGGACGAGAAAAAGGCAGGACTCATTGGGGGTAGGCATAAAGGAAGAACCACGCCGCAGAACATCGATACCTCTCTGAGTAGTGGTAGGCATAAAGGAAGAATCATGCCGCAGAACATCGACACCTCTCTGAGTAGTGGTAGGCATAAAGGAAGAACCACGCCGCAGAACATCGATACCTCTCTGAGTAGTGGTAGGCATAAAGGAAGAACCACTAGCCGCAGAACATCGATACCTCTCTGAGTAGTGGTAGGCATAAAGGAAGAACCATGCCGCGGAACATCGACACCTCTCTGAGTAGTGGTAGGCATAAAGGAAAAACCACGCCGCAGAACATCGACACCTCTCTGAGTAGTGGTAGGCATAAAGGAAGAACCACTAGCCGCAGAACATCGACATCTCTCTGAGTAGTGGTAGGCATAAAGGAAGAACCACACCGCAGAACATCGACACCTCTCTAAGTAGTGGTAGGCATAAAGGAAGAACCACGCCGCAGAACATCGATACCTCTCTGATTAGTGGTAGGCATAAAGGAAGAACCACTAGCCGCAGAACATCGATACCTCTCTGAGTAGTGGTAGGCATAAAGGAAGACTCACGCCGCAGAACATCGATATTTCTCTGAGTAGTGGTAGGCATAAAGGAAGAACCACTAGCCGCAGAACATCGATACCTCTCTGAGTGTTGGTAGGCATAAAGGAAGAACCACTAGCCGCAGAACATCGATACCTCTCTGAGTAGTGGTAGGCATAAAGGAAGAACCACGCCGCAGAACATCGATACCTCTCTGAGTAGTGGTAGGCATAAAGGAAGAACCACTAGCCGCAGAACATTGATACCTCTCTGTGTAGTGGTAGGCATAAAGGAAAAACCACTAGCCGCAGAACATCGACACCTGTCTGAGTAGTGGTAGGCATAAAGGAACAACCACGCCGCAGAACATCGATACCTCTCTGAGTAGTTGTAGGCATAAAGGAAGAACCACTAGCCGCAGAACGTCGATATCTCTCTGAGTAGTGGTAGGCATAAAGGAAGAACCACTAGCCGCAGAACATCGATACCTCTCTGAGTAGTGGTAGGCATAAAGGAAGAACCACCAGCCGCCGAACATCGATACCTCTCTGAGTAGTGGTAGGCATAAAGGAAGAACCACTAGCCGCAGAACATCGATACCTCTCTGAGTAGTGGTAGGCATAAGGAAGAACCACTAGCCGCAGAACATCGATACCTCTCTGAGTAGTGGTAGGCATAAAGGAAGAACCACTAGCCGCAGAACATCGATACCTCTCTGAGTAGTGGTAGGCATAAAAGAAGAACCACGCCGCAGAACATCAATACCTCTCTGAGTAGTGGTAGGCATAAAGGAAGAACCACTAGTCGCAGAACATCGATACCTCTCTGAGTAGTGGTAGGCATAAAGGCAGAACCACTAGCCGCAGAACATCGATACCTCTCTGAGTAGTGGAAGGCATAAAGTAAGAACCACGCCGCAGAACATCGATACCTCTCTGAGTAGTGGTAGGCATAAAGGAAGAACCTCGCCGCAGAACATCGATACCTCTCTGAGTAGTGGTAGGCACAAAGGAAGAACCACGCCGCAGAACATCGATACCTCTCTGAGTAGTGGTAGGCATAAAGGAAGAATCACTAGCCGCAGAACATCGATACCTCTCTGAGTAGTGGTAGGCATATTGGAGGAACCACGCCGCAGAACATCGATACCTCTCTGAGTAGTGGTAGGCATAAGGAAGAACCACTAGCCGCAGAACATCGACACCTCTCTGAGTAGTGGTAGGCATGAAGGAAGAACCACTAGCCGCAGAACATCGATACCTCTCTGAGTAGTGGTAGGCATAAAGGAAGAACCACTAGCCGCAGAACATCGATACCTCTCTGAGTACTGGTAGGCATAAAAGAAGAACCACGCCGCAGAACATCAATACCTCTCTGAGTAGTGGTAGGCATAAAGGAAGAACCACTAGCCGCAGAACATCGATACCTCTCTGAGTAGTGGTAGGCATAAAGGAAGAACCACGCCGCAGAACATCGATACCTCTCTGAGTAGTGGTAGGCATAAAGGAAGAACCACTAGCCGCAGAACATCGATACCTCTCTGAGTAGTGGTAGGCATAAAGGAAGAACCACGCCGCAGAACATCGATACCTCTCTGAGTAGTGGTAGGCATAAAGAAGAATCACTAGCCGCAGAACATCGATACCTCTCTGAGTAGTGGTAGGCATAAAGGAAGAACCACGCCGCAGAACATCGATACCTCTCTGAGTAGTGGTAGGCATAAAGGAAGAACCACTAGCCGCAGAACATCGATACCTCTCTGAGTAGTAGTAGGCATAAAGGAAGAACCACTAGCCGCAGAACATCGATACCTCTCTGAGTAGTGGTAGGCATAAAGGAAGAACCACTAGCCGCAGAACATCGATACCTCTCTGAGTAGTGGTAGGCATATTGGAAGAACCAGGCCGCAGAACATCGATACCTCTCTGAGTAGTGGTAGGCATAAGGAAGAACCACTAGCCGCAGAACATCGACACCTCTCTGAGTAGTGGTAGGCATAAAGGGAGAACCACTAGCCGCAGAACATCGATACCTCTCTGAGTAGTGGTAGGCATAAAGGAAGAACCACTAGCCGCAGAACATCGATACCTCCCTGAGTAGTGGTAGGCATAAAGGAAGAACCACGCCGCAGACCGATACCTCTCTGAGTAGCGGTAGGCATAAAGGAAGAACTACTAGCCGCAGAATATCGATACCTCTTTGAGTAGTGGTAGGCATAAAGGAAGAACCACTCCGCAGAACATCGATACCTCTCTGAGTAGTGGAGGGCCTAAAGGAAGAACCACTAGCCGCAGAACATCGATACCTCTCTGAGTAGTGGTGGGCATAAAGGAAGAACCACGCCGCAGAACATCGATACCTCTCTGAGTAGCGGTAGGCATAATGGAAGAACCACGCCGCAGTACATCAATACCTCTCTGAGTAGTGGTAGGCATAAAGGAAGAACCACTAGCCGCCGAACATCGATAACTCTCTGAGTAGTGGTAGGCATAAAGGAAGAACCACGCCGCAGAACATCGATACCTCTCTGAGTAGTGGTAGGCATAAAGGAAGAACCAGTAGCCGCAGAACATCGATACCTCTCTGAGTAGTGGTAGGCATAAAGGAAGAACCACGCCGCAGAACATCGATACCTCTCTGAGTAGTGGTAGGCATAAAGGAAGAACCACTAGCCGCAGAACGTCGATACCTCTCTGAGTAGTGATAGGCATAAAGGAAGAACCACTAGCCGCAGAACATCGATACCTCTCTGAGTAGTGGTAGGCATAAAGGAAGAACCACGCCGCAGAACATCGATACCTCTCTGAGTAGTGGTAGGCATAAAGGAAGAACCACTAGCCGCAGAACATTGATACCTCTCTGTGTAGTGGTAGGCATAAAGGAAAAACCACTAGCCGCAGAACATCGACACCTGTCTGAGTAGTGGTAGGCATAAAGGAACAACCACGCCGCAGAACATCGATACCTCTCTGAGTAGTTGTAGGCATAAAGGAAGAACCACTAGCCGCAGAACGTCGATATCTCTCTGAGTAGTGGTAGGCATAAAGGAAGAACCACTAGCCGCAGAACATCGATACCTCTCTGAGTAGTGGTAGGCATAAAGGAAGAACCACCAGCCGCCGAACATCGATACCTCTCTGAGTAGTGGTAGGCATAAAGGAAGAACCACTAGCCGCAGAACATCGATACCTCTCTGAGTAGTGGTAGGCATAAGGAAGAACCACTAGCCGCAGAACATCGATACCTCTCTGAGTAGTGGTAGGCATAAAGGAAGAACCACTAGCCGCAGAACATCGATACCTCTCTGAGTAGTGGTAGGCATAAAAGAAGAACCACGCCGCAGAACATCAATACCTCTCTGAGTAGTGGTAGGCATAAAGGAAGAACCACTAGTCGCAGAACATCGATACCTCTCTGAGTAGTGGTAGGCATAAAGGCAGAACCACTAGCCGCAGAACATCGATACCTCTCTGAGTAGTGGAAGGCATAAAGTAAGAACCACGCCGCAGAACATCGATACCTCTCTGAGTAGTGGTAGGCATAAAGGAAGAACCTCGCCGCAGAACATCGATACCTCTCTGAGTAGTGGTAGGCACAAAGGAAGAACCACGCCGCAGAACATCGATACCTCTCTGAGTAGTGGTAGGCATAAAGGAAGAATCACTAGCCGCAGAACATCGATACCTCTCTGAGTAGTGGTAGGCATATTGGAGGAACCACGCCGCAGAACATCGATACCTCTCTGAGTAGTGGTAGGCATAAGGAAGAACCACTAGCCGCAGAACATCGACACCTCTCTGAGTAGTGGTAGGCATGAAGGAAGAACCACTAGCCGCAGAACATCGATACCTCTCTGAGTAGTGGTAGGCATAAAGGAAGAACCACTAGCCGCAGAACATCGATACCTCTCTGAGTACTGGTAGGCATAAAAGAAGAACCACGCCGCAGAACATCAATACCTCTCTGAGTAGTGGTAGGCATAAAGGAAGATCCACTAGCCGCAGAACATCGATACCTCTCTGAGTAGTGGTAGGCATAAAGGAAGAACCACGCCGCAGAACATCGATACCTCTCTGAGTAGTGGTAGGCATAAAGGAAGAACCACTAGCCGCAGAACATCGATACCTCTCTGAGTAGTGGTAGGCATAAAGGAAGAACCACGCCGCAGAACATCGATACCTCTCTGAGTAGTGGTAGGCATAAAGAAGAATCACTAGCCGCAGAACATCGATACCTCTCTGAGTAGTGGTAGGCATAAAGGAAGAACCACGCCGCAGAACATCGATACCTCTCTGAGTAGTGGTAGGCATAAAGGAAGAACTACTAGCCGCAGAACATCGATACCTCTCTGAGTAGTAGTAGGCATAAAGGAAGAACCACTAGCCGCAGAACATCGATACCTCTCTGAGTAGTGGTAGGCATAAAGGAAGAACCACTAGCCGCAGAACATCGATACCTCTCTGAGTAGTGGTAGGCATATTGGAAGAACCAGGCCGCAGAACATCGATACCTCTCTGAGTAGTGGTAGGCATAAGGAAGAACCACTAGCCGCAGAACATCGACACCTCTCTGAGTAGTGGTAGGCATAAAGGGAGAACCACTAGCCGCAGAACATCGATACCTCTCGGAGTAGTGGTAGGCATAAAGGAAGAACCACTAGCCGCAGAACATCGATACCTCCCTGAGTAGTGGTAGGCATAAAGGAAGAACCACGCCGCAGACCGATACCTCTCTGAGTAGCGGTAGGCATAAAGGAAGAACTACTAGCCGCAGAATATCGATACCTCTTTGAGTAGTGGTAGGCATAAAGGAAGAACCACTCCGCAGAACATCGATACCTCTCTGAGTAGTGGTAGGCATAAAGGAAGAACCACTAGCCGCAGAACATCGATACCTCTCTGAGTAGTGGTGGGCATAAAGGAAGAACCACGCCGCAGAACATCGATACCTCTCTGAGTAGCGGTAGGCATAAAGGAAGAACCACTAGCCGCAGAACATCGATACCTGTCTGAGTAGTGGTAGGCATAATGGAAGAACCACGCCGCAGTACATCAATACCTCTCTGAGTAGTGGTAGGCATAAAGGAAGAACCACTAGCCGCCGAACATCGATAACTCTCTGAGTAGTGGTAGGCATAAAGGAAGAACCACGCCGCAGAACATCGATACCTCTCTGAGTAGTGGTAGGCATAAAGGAAGAACCAGTAGCCGCAGAACATCGATACCTCTCTGAGTAGTGGTAGGCATAAAGGAAGAACCACGCCGCAGAACATCGATACCTCTCTGAGTAGTGGTAGGCATAAAGGAAGAACCACTAGCCGCAGAACGTCGATACCTCTCTGAGTAGTGATAGGCATAAAGGAAGAACCACTAGCCGCAGAACATCGATACCTCTCTGAGTAGTGGTAGGCATAAAGGAAGAACCACGCCGCAGAACATCGATACCTCTCTGAGTAGTGGTAGGCATAAAGGAAGAACCACGCCGCAGAACATCGACACCTCTCTGAGTAGTGGTAGGCATAAAGGAAGAACCACTAGCCGCAGAACATCGATACCTCTCTGAGTAGTGGTAGGCATAAAGGAAGAACCACTAGCCGCAGAACATCGATACCTCTCTGAGCAGTGGTAGGCATAAATGAAGAACCACGCCGCAGAACATCGATACCTCTCTGAGTAGTGGTAGGCATGAAGGAAGAACCACTAGCCGCAGAACATCGATACCTCTCTGAGTAGTGGTAGGCATAAAGGAAGAACCACTAGCCGCAGAACATCGATACCTCTCTGAGTACTGGTAGGCATAAAAGAAGAACCACGCCGCAGAACATCAATACCTCTCTGAGTAGTGGTAGGCATAAAAGAAAGAACCACTAGCCGCAGAACATCGATACCTCTCTGAGTAGTGGTAGGCATAAAGGAAGAACCACGCCGCAGAACATCGATACCTCTCTGAGTAGTGGTAGGCATAAAGGAAGAACCACTAGCCGCAGAACATCGATACCTCTCTGAGTAGTAGTAGGCATAAAGGAAGAACCACTAGCCGCAGAACATCGATACCTCTCTGAGTAGTGGTAGGCATAAAGGAAGAACCACTAGCCGCAGAACATCGATACCTCTCTGAGTAGTGGTAGGCATATTGGAAGAACCAGGCCGCAGAACATCGATACCTCTCTGAGTAGTGGTAGGCATAAGGAAGAACCACTAGCCGCAGAACATCGACACCTCTCTGAGTAGTGGTAGGCATAAAGGGAGAACCACTAGCCGCAGAACATCGATACCTCTCTGAGTAGTGGTAGGCATAAAGGAAGAACCACTAGCCGCAGAACATCGATACCTCCCTGAGTAGTGGTAGGCATAAAGGAAGAACCACGCCGCAGAACATCGATACCTCTCTGAGTAGCGGTAGGCATAAAGGAAGAACCACTAGCCGCAGAATATCGATACCTCTCTGAGTAGTGTTAGGCATAAAGGCAGAACCACTAGCCGCAGAACATCGATACCTCTCTGAGTAGTGGTAGGCATAAAGGAAGAACCACTAGCCGCAGAACATCGATACCTCTCTGAGTAGTGGTAGGCATAAAGGAAAAACCACGCCGCAGAACATCGATACTTCTCTGAGTAGTGGTAGGCATAAAGGAAGAACCACTAGCCGCAGAACATCGATACCTCTCTGAGTAGTGGTAGGCATAAAGGAAGAACCACGCCGCAGAACATCGATACCTCTCTGAGTAGTGGTAGGCATAAAGGAAGAACCACGCCGCAGAACATCGATACCTCTCTGAGTAGTGGTAGGCATAAAGGAAGAACCACTAGCCGCAGAACATCGATACCTCTTTGAGTAGTGGTAGGCATAAATGAAGAACCACGCCGCAGAACATCGATACCTCTCTGAGTAGTGGTAGGCATAAAGGAAGAACCACTAGCCGCAGAACATCGATACCTCTCTGAGTAGTGGTAGGCATAAAGGAAAAACCACTAGTCACAGAACATCGATACCTCTTTGAGTAGTGGTAGGCATAAAGGAAGAACCACGCTGCAGAACATCGATACCTCTCTGAGTAGTGGTAGGCATAAAGGAAGAACCACTAGCCGCAGAACATCGATACCTCTCTGAGTAGTGGTAGGCATAAAGGAAGAACCACTAGCCGCAGAATATCGACACCTCTCTGAGTAGGGTTGATGCTTCTGAACATGATATATTTGGTGACTCTGAAGAAGAGGAACAAAATATGAATATGATGGAGCTTGAAGGAGAAGAAGACAATAGTCATTGGACAGGGGAAGACAGTTGCCTGCCTGTTCGACAGAGGAATCGAGGTTCTAACCTAGTTATACAATTTACCAAAGAAATGTTTAGTCCTCGAGGTATTATAACGGAAGATATGGAAGGAGAAACTGCTATTGCTGAAGAGAACTTGAATTATGGTTATGAGATGTTTAAATCTTAATTACAGAGTCCAGGCAATGAAAACGATTATGCATCATTATTTGAACAGTTACCACAAGGGAAAATTCGGTTACGGATGGACGCCCTTAAGCGACAGTTAACTCAACTCAGAGTACGGTAACATCAGCAGGAATTAGAAATTGCAAATGGCTACTAGCTACAACGTTGTCTGACCAATAAGAACATTTCTTGGAACTCTGGTACATATAGCATTGTTCGCGGACTCTGTGTTGTCTCATTTGGATCTGCTAAATCTCTGAATATTGGTTTCACTACTACCATAACTGCTGAAGGAATGTTAATTTCGTGATTATACGGGAGTAAAGCAGAATATTGGAAGTAGTGCCAACATAAAGAGAATAAATTTCCCAATAATTGCGGCATGATTCTAAGCGTACGGAAGCTTAAGTTATTGATCACTGAACACAATATTTCCCTTCATTCTCTCCAGTGGCGGATCCAGCGGGTAGCCACCTAACGTTTTTATATTCATTTGTAAAAATACTTCCTAATTGTCAAATATTTAAAAAGACTATATATATACATATATATATATATATATATATATATATATATATATATATATATATATAGTATGCCCGAGGATTTTGGCACGGCCAGCCATTGAAAGTTAGCTCGCATAAATACCAAGTAAGATTCTTGTTTAAGTAGATAAATGAAAGTGATATATATATATATATAAGATTTAAGAAAATGCTCATGATATTATAGTGGACGTATTAAAGTACCAAACAACATTAACATAGAAAATAATCGCTTATTATAGGTTATTGTATCTATTTGTCCTCTGAGAGTAAAACTGCCAAAACACAGAATTTAAATTTTAAATAATTTCCGGGGCAGGGTTCTCCCCCACCCCCACACCGGTAGTCGCGACTCCCCTGAACTCTGCCTACGCGAAAAATGTATCCTGAAGCCTCCAACGTTTCGCTCCAGAGTTGTTTCATTTCGCCCTTGTCATATTTATTTTGAAAATTCTTTATAACAACTATTTGTTAGAATATATATATATATATATATATATATATATATATATATATATATATATATATATATATATATATATAATATATTTAAAATATTTCAAAAACAAGAATACTTTTAATGAATATATATAGAAATTAATGAATTTATGAATATTTCTTGTTTTTGAAATATTTTAAATTTATTAATTATATTACAAGAAAACATATCACCATATTTAATATATATATATATATATATATATATATATATATATATATATATATCGTAATATGTATTCTTGTGTATTAATAAAGAACAAAAGTCAAAATACAAATACAAGAATTGTATTGTATTGTAAATTCAAATATAATTCTTGTATTTGTATTTTGACTTTTGTTCTTTATATATATATATATATATATATATATATATATATATATATATATATATATATATATTTATTTATTTATTTATTTATTTATTTATAAGTATGTAGTGTTAAGGAGTACATTTTGAAATATCGATTTTAGATTTTTTTAAATCGATTTTTTAAAATTCAACGTTTTTGGGTCCCTTTAAAGGTAACGTAACTGTATTTAATATGAAATCTGTACACTTTCAAAATAAACATATAATATTAATAAATTTCTCTGTTAAATTTATTAAAGTCATAACAGACAAGTCTATTAGGCTTTTACGCGTAGAAAATGATGCTATATAATTTTCCAAATCCACAGATTTTAACTTCTGGTAAAGTACAATACAGAAAGTGACATAAAAGAGTGAGGTTTACCGTGAGATTTGACCTTGAGATCGTTAAGCTGGACTGGGCTGCAGTGCGGGGTCAAAACCCAACACTTCAGAAAACATTAGTGTCATGTTTAAAGTGTAAACAGCTTTAATTAACTAAATGATAATACTGTAATAGTTTGACATAGACATGATCTTTAATTTGTTGCTCTGCTTCTGCAAAGAAAGAGACGCGATTACGAAAGAGACGATATATGTATTGTATGTTTTCAGTTAGGCTAGTAGTCAAATGCTAGAGCAGAACGAGGGGTAGGTTCTGTAATATAACGAGGGACAAAGCTCATGCACTTTTAATGGTTTTTCTCCATTGATAACAATCACATTCCCCCTAAACCCATCTCAGAAATTTAAATGTTATCATTAACTTTTCATTTAGAACTTAAATATATTAATATTTTTTCTAAAACATATAGTTTTTACCAAATTGTTATTTATTGAAAATATTTGTCATGTATAGTGCGGAACACGTAACCGTGCACTTGGCTTTGCGTGTACTACCACTTATGAAAACATGTTACATTTACAGAATATTCTATTCAACAACTTCTGTATCCGATATGTCTACACATATTTCAAACATACTTGCTTTTTCATACTAAAGCTAATTTATCGTCGAATGTATCTTATATCTACCGTCCTATGCAGGCCAGTGTTTAGACAGCCCCTATTATGTTTTTAGGAATGTATTTATATTGACTCTCTTCCTACCGTTTCTTCTACTGCGATCTCTCAAGGCCAATTGCACTGTTACGCACTGTACGTATAAATTAGGAAAATTCTAGTTTTCTGAAGAGAAATACCCTTTATGTTAATATTTTTTAGTCGATATTCAGCGTAACACTTAAACGCCCCTAGATTGAGACGACTCACTCGTTTAATTCCAACAGTGATTTGAACTGTTCTGTGATTTGAACTGAGAATGTTAGAAATAATTCCGCCATTCGATATTCTGCATACAAATGCAGAGGCATTAAAACACATGGGTATTCCATTTTTAGAATATTTAAAAACCCAGTTCGCACACGTGGCAGATCTTTGCGTTATCATGGATAAAACAAGATCAAAGTAATAATTTAATAAAATGATTCATCTAGAAATATGTATCATTTCTCTTATGTTTTGATTATGTGTTGGAGTAACGTTCTTATAATACACTTTAACCAACAATTTAAATTGCTTCTTTAAAAATTAATAATCTAAACCCTATTTGTCCTTATAACTTCGCGTATTTCATATTTACAGTTTATCGTATTTATAAGTTTTGTCTATAGGTTTACCTTTTTAAAAGTTTAGATTACTAATTAGTTCAAAACTAAACATATTTCTAACTTGAAAATTATTTAAAATAAATTGTTACATCCTATCTTTAAACTAAACAACAGTGTACAAAGTAATAAAAGTTACGATCAATACAAATATGTGTTTAAAAATCATATGCTATTGCGATATTTCATAAAATATATGATACATTTCAATTTATAACAAATTGCTTTTAAACATAACCTCCAAGTGACCTCTATGACGAAAACAGCTGATACCAATAATCCCCGCCATGTTTGGCTTTCGAATACTTTCGGGGCAGTTTTTTCATCTTACGTTACTCCTGATACAATTCTTTACTCCTGTTACAATAGTTACTCCTGATACAATTCGAGATGCTGTTCCAAAACCGAAAAGTTACCAGCTTCTAACATGTATTATACAGCGATGTTCATAAACTGTTCTTATATATTTTCATTATATAACTATGAAATATATTATGTAATTTGTTATAAACACCCGGTAATTTGCTAAATATCTAGTCAAGTCGCATGTAGCCTACACATTTGTTTGCATCGAAACTGTAAGTTAGTTCCTTAACCAACGTCTTCCGTTTTAAACTCGGCACATGATCTATTTATCTTGAAGCAATCTATCATCTGGTTTCCTGTTTGGTAAAGGAAATAGTTTCTTGTTTGAGAGCGCTTGGCATCGTTATTCTCCTCTACTTGAACAGTTTCACTATTTTTCTTCAACAATGCTTTCTAACACAGATTAATGTTTCGTTTAATCAGTTCATTAAACACCACAGATGCTCCACATTTAAACTTTTTCTGCTGTCCATCATGATGTATAGATTTTAATGCCGTACAGAACGTTTCACTAATATTTTACACAATTAATTAATCTAAACTTGACAGACAATATGCCCTTACCTTTGAAATTCTTAAAAACGTCTTGCGTAATACATAAGTTCTTAATGAAGGTCTAAACTGATACTAACCGCACCAAACCGTCTCTAACCGTTACTAAACCGCCCCTAACCTATACTAGACCGCCACTAACTGTTACTTAACCAAAACTACTAGTAATAAATCACCTTTAACCTTCACTTGACCACCACTAACCGCACTAAGCTGCCTCTAGACACCCCTAACCGTTACTTAACCCCCGCGACCTGTACTAAACTAACTCTGTCTATAATCGCCCCCAAACGTTACTAAACCACCAGTAACCATAATAAATTGCCTCTAACCACCCCTAACTGCTACGAAACCGCCTCTAACGGTTACTTAACCATCACTAACGGCTCTAAACCACCCATCATTCTTACGTACGCACCACTAACCGTACTAAACTGCCTATAATCACCGTAACCGTTACAAAACCGCCTCTAAAAGTACTAAACCGGCTCTAAGAACTCCTAACCGTTAGTAAACTACCCTTAAGCGTTACTAAATTACCCTTAACAATTATTTAACCCCCTTTTACCACCCTAACTGCTTTCATACAGCCACTAACCGTTACTAAACTGCCCCTTACTACGCTTAACTGCCTCTAACCGGTTTCTAAATAAATTAAGACTAAATTGATAGAATGCCTAAAGCTAATGAATTGCTAGAAGATAGTAACAGAATCTCAAGAAAGATGCATGAATACGATGTGACACTAATGTCTACCACTGAAAATAACCTACGATTGACATTTACAAATTTAACGACAAAAAATTAGAAATTAGTAATTTCTATTAAATATAATGTAATAAACTCATATTTAAACTCACATGCCCTAAGATATGAAGTAGTACCTAATGGTGTATAAGTATAGTGATGCGAGTGATGGAACTCTCTCTGGGCATAGGAAGGGGAGGTAGCAGATTGAGAGAATGCTTACTCGAGGGGTTGGGTCGGCTGCTGTTGTACTACCCATCCGTCGAACATTAGTCTTTTGCTATAGTGTCTAATAATTTTCCCGCTCTGGCTGGGGATAGCTTTTCTATCAACAGATTTACTTGCTGACATCCTGAAGACAACTTCACAACATTGAAATGTTTTCGGAAAGGTCACAATACAAACGCAAATAAAACCTTGTTTCGGTCCGCGCATGCGTCGATTTTCTCTTTGCCCCTGACGTTTCCTAGAGAGTTTCATCACTCGCCTCACAAGCTATACTAGGAAAACGAAATTACATAACTGTCTAGCATCGCCGTAACTCTTGCTTCGAAACATGCCTGCAGAGTTAACACAATTGCAGCATCTTTAGAAGAGATATAATATTAGGAGATATTATAACATAGGATGTATAATATAACGGTATAAGAGCTAAGTAAGAGTCGAAATCAGAACACGAGCATTGAACGCCGAACGCTCCTGGCTAGACCTATATCCCTCGAGTTCTTAAGTCGTTATTCGAAACATCACTTGCCCATGAGTCCAGGGTCGTGCACCTACTATCCCAACACCCAATACCAACGCCTCTTTAGTCCTGATTGTATCAATTCTTCACCATTTCCCCAAAGTGCTTATACGACAGTAGTTTCACCGGTTGGTCTTTTGGAAGCCCACAAGTGGAGTTTACTTTCTTATTTATATATTAGTTATTGAGACATTTGTTCATTACCCTGAGAAAGGAAAGATCCTCCTCTAAGACGCCACCTTGTTATTACGATCTTATCATTCCATTTACATCTGTAGGGAAATTTTATCCCTACCTTGTAATGCTCCCTGTTGCTCTTGCATAAAATAGGGTGCATCAGGTTGTAACCTCTAATAGTGATGTCCTGCACATTCTATCAATAAACCTGACTAACTAAGCGGTTCGTCCAAAACTCCTGAGGTTTGACAGCTGTTGACGTCACAATATGAGTTTATCATTATAGCAACAGTGTGCCCAGTGTGCCACATCCAGGCTAGTAAATAAAATTCCCTTTAGGCATAACGTTTCTTGTCTCGGTCAATTTCCGTGACCCGAAAGGCGAAACCAGTGTTCCCGAAAACTTTCAAACAATAATTTATTGTAATATTCAGGATCTGATACATTTTTTTGGAAGCGAAAAGGTTGGGGAGTGTTATGGAAAAGAACAAAAATAAATACAATTGATTAAATTACTTATAGGTCACTGTGGATCATAGCAAGTAAGTTGGGGGAAAATAAAATTTAAAAAAAATGTTACAACAGGAATGGTGACAAGGTGTAGCTAGTATCTCGATGTCTAGCTCCAAGGCACAGAAGACAAATATAACATATATGTTTGGGGTTTATACGCTGTCCAGCGTGTGAACCCCCCCCCCTACCGATCTAACCTCAGATTCTTGATTCCTGAACGGGTGATTAACGTCAGGCCCAAAGGAAACCCCTGGTATTAATTTATGCGAGCCCAAAGGGCTTAATGTAGGGCCTGTTCACCGGCGCAACCATGGAACGAGACGAACTCCAACTAGACACTTCGGTGTGTCTGGTTTTTTTCAAAAAACTACTAGTAGAACCATCCAAATGGCTTCTACCATCGCACCCCAGTTGTGTTAATACTTACTGCTTGTGGGTTGATTTATTTTTCGTTGCTTTCAGGTTCGGCAAACCCATCTTGCGATCGACAAGCAATCGACTATACAACATGAGTTGGGCGGCGGAGGTTAGCTACAACAAGAACCAGTATTTCTACAACCATCTGTACATTTTACCGTCGTCAGGAGATTACATGGTCGGTGTGTACGCTCTGGACGGCAGGGGGTGCTCCGGACCAGTTGGCAACTACACGCTCACAGGTAAATACCTTATGGAGAACTCACTGGATCTCTATACTTTAACATTGTAGTTCAGTATTGCCACAATAAAATACTAAGTGGCAATAAAACATGTTGGAAATATTGAAGCATACCTCCCACAACTGAAGAACCGAAGGAAGGGCTAAGGGAATAGGTCTGGTTTGGATACGAGACTTCAGTGTTGCCTTATTTTAAGTCAAATGAAATGGAGTAACTGAATTGCATACCTTGCCCCTTTGTGAAAAGTTTTTCCCATATAAAACTAAAATTAATCCATTAAATTTAATTAATGAAATAATATTTTTTTTTAATGTTTTATCATCAATTGTTATCCACAAGTTTAAAAAAACATTTGTTTGAACTTGATTGGATGAATACAAATATTTTATTAACGATTGTAAATTTGAACTGTTATATATATATATATATATATATATATATATATATATATATATATATATATAGGAGTGTGAGCTAATAAAAGGATTGCAAACAACATGTTTAAGTGTATTATCTCCGTATACATTTCTGAATTCAAATAAAATACAAACACCAATATGCCTTTCGGTTTATCTGTCTATCTTGACGTAGTTCTTTTGTATAGGAGGGTCTTTGATATGGGTAGGATTCGAATCGGGGATGTAATTCGTTCCCTTAGACACGATGCTAAATAGGATCATCAGTGCTGCAGCACTGGGCATCTAATGATAATGCTGAATGTTCTAGCTGATCATCGTGAACCCTGGGTAGGGGATTAAACAGGCACCTCAGTAGCTGGGAATAGTGAAGGATTCTCGCTCTACTCCATTGTTACCGGGCGAAAGTGATATAACGCACACACGCACATACACGCAAGGAGATCCTAATGCCCTTACTCTACCACATAGTCCCACAAGTTTGCTCTATGTATGAACAGTTGACGATTAAATCGCGAACATTTGAAGTGTTATTATGCGTATGATATTAGGGCATTGTATACAACACGGGCAACGTCTCTCCAGAATATTTAAGAATATATAATTTTATATTGTGATTGTGAATTTTTCTTTCATACAGATTAGTAATTAAATAATAT
Source organism: Prosapia bicincta (assembly GCA_036971475.1). NCBI lineage: Eukaryota > Metazoa > Arthropoda > Insecta > Hemiptera > Cercopidae > Prosapia > Prosapia bicincta. The sequence goes on from JBAIZL010000003.1 coordinate 46,881,930, forward strand.
GGAGGTTATCTGTAAACTGTGTTTTTTTTGCAATAAAGCATCATCAGGTGATGGTTTTAAAGTAAATATTATCATACATAGAGCAAACTTGTTTGTGCATGTCAGGGAGAGCGGCGAATGTCGCGTGCGTATTACTGGTTTCAAAAAGTTAAATAAAATTAAATTGTATTAAGAAATAAAATGAATAAATATGACAACATTAACTTTATCATGATTTATTCAACTTAATTTTCTTTAATTAATACATATATTTAAAGTTTTAATATAATAATAATGTAAGCCAGAAAGATGTTATAAAATGCACTGCTTTTGTGGCCGTATCAGACGGGCGGATTCTGTCGCTTATGCGCGCACAAAATATAAATCGTTACAACTTTTTAACGAAATTTTATAAAACGGCAAAACTTTTCAAAAAATAACTTTAGGTTATCACACAATAATGTACAATTTATAAAGTATTAAAATTCTAAAGTTTGTAACACAACATTTTAATTTAAAAAAGTGCCTATAAATTACTGAAAATTACAAACAAATCCGACATTTTGTTGTGATTGAATATTATTTTTTCTAATTTATACCATCATTTAGTACATTATCAAAAGATGTTCCAGTCAAAATGTCAAACTAATATACCCAAAAACAGCCGAGATATGACGAGTTAAACTTAAAATTTTACTAAATTTAGAAAATATAAAAAATGACAACTTTCGTTATTTTAAATATGTTCCGATGGGGTAATTTGCGGTAACTTTGTACAGAAAAATTCTCAAGTCATATACTTTCGATTAAAATTAGATTCATTCGGTAATGACGACCTTGCCACTTCGACGCTAAAATCGGGGGTGAGCCTATTATCCCCTTCCATCCCCTCTGAGAGTTTAGCCGCTCCATTAATCTCACGTATGCACACAACCGATTTATACTCTAGGAAGGCGATATAGTTCGGAATGGCTAATCCCTATTAAACCTTGGCAATTTATGAAGCTTTTGAAGTATCATTTGTTTGCTAACATATAGATTAAAGGTAATATTTTACAAGTATCCGAACTTGACATCTTCAGCTATTCCGATGGTGTTCTACATATTTTTACGTGATTTTTACGCCGTGCCTGACAACTGCTTCACCCAATAACAAAACCAATCAATGCTAGTCATGATTTTCGATCCCAGACTCATCGAAGGGTTATGTTCACATAAGCAGAATAATTTACTTCACTGCTCAAAACCTCTACCATTAACCTCACCGTCGTAAGAAATGTATTTTCCCTTTAAAACATTATAAAAATAAAAATAACATGACCCACTAAACACACACTCTCTCTCTCTCTCTCGCTTACACACACACACACACACACACACACACACACACACACACACACACACACACACACACACACACACACACACACACACACACACACACACACACACACACACACACACACACACACACACACACACACACACACACACACACACACACACACACACACACACATACACACACACACACACACACTCTCTCTCTCTCTGTCTGTCTATCTATCTCTCTCGCTTACACACACACACACACACACACAGACTCTCTCTCTCTGTCTGTCTATCTATCTCTCTCGCTTACACACACACACACACACACACACACACACACACACACACACACACACACACACACACACACACACACACACACACACACACACACACACACACACACACACACACACACACACACACACACACACACACGCGCGCGCACACACACACACACACACACACACACACATACACACTCTCTCTCTCTCTGTCTGTCTATCTATCTCTCTCGCTTACACACACAAACACACACACACACACACAGACAGACAATAAGCTCAGACTTGATATGTGCTTCTACCTTGCGGGAGCAGATGAAAATAATGAATAATGTCTGATTGTATCAATGACATGTAATCAACCTATGAACAATGCTGGAAATGTAAAGCGAATCCGATACGCGAGGAAAAGCAAGGAGCATTGTTGGGTGACAAATTGATTACACGTGCCGGCCACGTTGTTAGCAGCGTTATCTTTCGACGACTCAATTTCTGTCCATTTAAATGTATTTTAAGAGGAAGTTTCAATTTAACTGAAATTTATCGTTGGTTCTTTGACTTTTTTTTTTAAAGTAACCTCTTACGTTTAATGGTTGTCCCTTTTATGATATCGATGTTACATTAACTTATACTTCTCATCCATTTTTATTGAGGTTAGTTTAATGAAGAGATAGGCTAGGATTACAATAAAAATTTGTTTAATGTATTTGGTAGATCCCACTTGACTTTCACTTAAAACCATTCCCCAAACGATGCTGATTTAACATGAAGATACTTTAATGTGATTTAGTTAAAATTTGCTGTTTAGTTTTTTTTATCAAGGATTGAGATTAATCTGCTTTTATTACTTAGGTTTTTTTCGCTTCCGTCGAAGCCTGTCGTATTTTGCTCCTTCCTAAACAATCCTTCATTATTTTTTCACTTTCATCTTCTTGTGGTTCCATCTCCTACCGCAGATTGGAAATCACCATCACTGTTTTGCCGTACCACTCGTTCAGGTTCCGCAAACAGGAAATTGTTCTACGTCGAATGCTTATTATTTCTTTGAACAAAGACTCGCAGTAGGAAGAATATTTCCTCCCCCGTTGTAAAATATAATGACAACATTATTGTTTTACGATTTAAATTACCATCCCGGAAGCTTAGGAATCTATTCTCGTTAATAAACGCTGCATGCGTATCTATTTTTACGCTTAGTTTCTCTAGATTGGTTGTTAGTTTCAGACATTCATACGCCTAGGTATTTAAGCGATTTTGTTACGTACGATTGCGCTAAACCTTTTTTAAATCAAATTCAATTGAGTCAACCACGTAGCTTTTGAAACTTATGTCATCATAAGATACTTATTGATCCTATTTCAATTCCTTCTATTGATTCACACCCTCATGATATATATTTTCTTCAAATTTTCAATCGTTAATAAAAGCTTTCTATTCATCCACTCAAATTAAAATAGATTTTAAACTTGTAGTGAATGACACTTTACGTTAATACAGTTTTTTTCAAATATTAATTCATTATTTAAATTTAGTGAAATAATTTTGGTTTTATATGGGAGGAAAACTTTTCACATAAGGGGTAAGGTATGCAATAAATTTACTCGTCCCAATTAGTTTAAAATAACTGATAACATATGATTTCATAAAACAGCTGTATGTTATGTGGTAAAACAGCTATTTTAACGGATAGGTCAAGGTGATTTATTTATATTAAGATTGATTGCTTATTAAAAAGTTAAAATATAAAATATTCCTTTGTTTTATAACAGATATGTAATATATTTATTCTGTTACGTTTGGCTTAAAATTAGTAATAACATATGATTGCATAAAATAGCTGATTTTATGTTATAGTGTTGGGTATGTGGTAGAACAGCTGTACATAACTCATAGGTTATGTTACTTTATTTATAGTAATTGTAATTATTTATTAAATAAAATAAACTGTTTTACTTTAAATTTACTCTGAATTGTTTTCTGTTTATATTACTTAATTTCAACAAAGTTATTTTAAAACGCGTTCAGTAAAACAGAGATTTATTAATTGACTTTAGCTTTCGTACACAAAGCAGTTTTCCTAGAGTTGCGTATATACTTAAGATGAAAGGCCTGACACTAATAAAGTCATCCAACTTAAGAGCCTTTCAATACTACTGGAAACCCTGCCAAAGCAGTTTTCCTAGAGTTGCGTATATACTTAAGATGAAAGGCCTGACACTAATAAAGTCATCCAACTTAAGAGCCTTTCAATACTACTGGAAACCCTGCCAAAACAGTTTTCCTAGAGTTGCGTATATACTTAAGATGAAAGGCCTGACACTAATAAAGTCATCCAACTTAAGAGCCTTTCAATACTACTGGAAACCCTGCCAAAGCAGTTTTCCTACAGTTGCGTATATACTTAAGATGAAAGGCCTGACACTAATAAAGTCATCCAACTTAAGAGCCTTTCAATACTAGGCCTACTGGAAACCCTGCCAAAGCAGTTTTCCTACAGTTGCGTATATACTTAAGATGAAAGGCCTGACACTAATAAAGTCATCCAACTTAAGAGCCTTTCAATACTACTGGAAACCCTGCCAAAGCAGTTTTCCTACAGTTGCGTATATACTTAAGATGAAAGGCCTGACACTAATAAAGTCATCCAACTTAAGAGCCTTTCAATACTAGGCCTACTGGAAACCCTGCCAAAGCAGTTTTCCTACAGTTGCGTATATACTTAAGATGAAAGGCCTGACACTAATAAAGTCATCCAACTTAAGAGCCTTTCAATACTACTGGAAACCCTGCCAAATGTCACCGTACATTTCCCGTTCCCTCAAGTGTAAAGTTTGCATATTCGAACGAAAAATAATTCACTTATACAAATTTCTATAGTTCGATCCAAGTCTTAATATCATTTGTCAATCGAGAAAATGTGTTCGCACTTGCCTTTTACATGAATAGTATAGCGTAATAAACTTCCTCCTATTAGTTCTCAATCTTCTTTCATGCATCTGTGTTCAAATTTTCAGTCTTGGTCAAATTTTCAGTCTTGTGTAAAATACTATTTTACTTTTGCATTCAAGTTCAAATAATTTTTTTTAAACTTTCAGTGGAAATGCTTCATGTTAATAATGCTTTTTTCAAATATTAAGTCATCAATTAAATATAATGAATTAATTTTAGTTTTGAATGGGAAGAAAACTTTTCACAAAAGGGGCAAGGTATGCAATGTAGTTATTTCGATCCTTTTGGCTAAAAATCAGTGATTACATATGATTTCATAAAACAGCTGATTTTCTATTTTAGGTTATGTTTTGAACAGCTGTTTTAACGCATAGGTTATTTAACTTTATTTATATTCAATGTAATTATTTAATAAAAAGTAACAAAAAGAATTGTTTGTTGACCTGAGTTGGAGTTTACTTTAAAGGATATTTTTATTTACGTTATTATTATTTTTTATTATTTAGTTCCTTAAAAAAGAACCGTGATAAAACTATAGAGGTTTGTGTCAATGTGAACACAAATTTTAAGGGTGTGTTCAGTTTTAAATGTATCCCCACAGTTGTCAGTGATTGCTTAAGTCAACTAATCTCCCTGCTCAAACGCATTGTATTATATTAATTCTTCCCATATCCTCCTAGACGTCATAATTTTTACTATTTTGGTTTATCTTCTCCACAAATATCTTCTGTTTGTTGTATTCCCCTAACTCACTTTCTACAAAGTATTTTTTTTTGTATTATTTATTATTATTTTAATCTACCTCCAGTGATATCTTTCGTTAGTTTATTTGTTTTTTTTTTTAATATTATGTTTTGTGTTTTAAATATGTTTATTTTTATATCTCGCATAGTCTTGCTCCTAACTCGGAATTATTTTTATTATTCCTATTTATAACTTTCTTAAAAACATTATTTCTTTTCATTATTTATTTTCTGATTTTCTTCTACAACATTCTTTTTCTTACTAACTATATTGTAATCTCTCACCAGAAACTTCTTTCGTTTTATTCTCCACCTAATCTTTCCCCAATGACATATTCCTTTTACTCAATCTTGTCTTTAATTCTTCACTTCTTTTTGCTAATATATATTTAATTTGTATTTATTAAATTCATTCGATTAGTCCACACTCTCTTTATATACAACTTTTTCAAATTTTCAATCGTTATTAAAATACATTTTATTCGTCCACTCAAGTTCAAATACATTTTATCAAACTTGTAGTGGACGACATTTGATCTTAATACAGTTTTTCCAAATATTAATGAAATTAAGCTTTCTTTTTTGCCACATAGTTTTCTGATCCTTTCATATATACATATTTATAATAATTGTAAGTATTGAATTAGAAGTAACTAAAATAAACGTTGACCTAAGTAGGAATTGACTTTAAAAAGTTTTTCTTATATTACTTGTTTTAAATTTATCTTCCTCCATAAAAGTTGTTTTTTTTTCATTGTTGTCTAATTTTCTTTATGAAAAGTGTTTATTTTCAATTACTCGCTTCTACCCTTTCTAAAGAAAACAAATTTCTCTTTCTTGCTCTTGAAACGCCTATATATATATATGTATGTAGAATATCAAATAGGTTTTCCTGTTGGAATTATTTTTAAGATTAAATAATATACACTAATTACAGGAATAATTTATTGAATAATACACTCAAAGCTTTTCGTTGGTTGACATTACCAACATCCTCAGGAATTACAATACTAAGAATACTAAGTGATCATTCTTAGTATTGTAATTCCTGAGGATGTTGGTAATGTAAACCAACGAAAAGCTTTGAGTTTATTATTCAATAAATTATTCCTGTAATTAGTGTATATTATTTAATCTTTAAAAAAAAAATATATATATCACTTTCTTTTCGCAGTGTTGCATAACTACAAATATATAAATATAAAATACGTTTTCTTGTTTAATAATTTAAAACAAGAAATTATTTTATTTTATTTCACTTTTAACATATTTATATATCATTTGTGAAAAGTTTTAATCCAATTCAAAACTAAAATTAATTCATTAAATTTAAGTGATGCCTTAAATTTATATAGGATATAAATTAATAAATATTCTTTGTTTAAGTACATAAGTGAAAGTGATAAGTGTATACAGAAAACAGTGTGCATAACTACAAATATATATATATATATATATATATATATATATATACAAAGTATGTTTTCTTGTTTAATAATCAGAAACAACCAAGGTTATTTAAACACAAGAATTAATTATTAATTTATACTCAACGCTTTTCGTTGATAAACAGTACCAACATCATCAGGAATGAATAATACAGTAATGCAAGATATAAAACATATGTTAAATTAGAAATAGAATTGTTGTTAAATTTATACAAAAGTTTATTTTGTTGCCATAACGTTATAGATATTGAATATAGTATCAAATTTAGAATGTATTTGTATTTGTTCTTTTATTAATTTGTTATTATTATTGTGTTTATATATTTCGAATGCCTCATATATATTCATTCTCAATCCTTTATTAATTTCTTTTATAAGTTTCATATTTTCAATATTTGGAAATTGGTGCTTATTATTAATACAATGGTTTGCAAAATTTAATTTTTGTATGTCTGGGTTTCAGAGCATAAGCATTCAAATGTTCTTTATGTCTTTTTAAAATTTTTTCTTGGTTTGACCTATATAAGTTTTATTACTGCTTTCACATTCGAATTTATAAACACCACCTTTTTCATGCATATTATTTCTTCTACTATTGTTTTAAAATTACCAGGAAATTCGCGTTGTATTTTCCTCCTTAATATTGTGATTCTGTCATTTGTATATATATATATATATATATATATATATATATATATATATATATATATATATATATATAATAATTGTAATTATAAAATAAAAAAATTAGTAGGCTACTCTTTTTTTGTTGACCTAAATAGAAAATCACTTAATGTTTTAAAAAATATATTACTTGTTCATCATTTATTCCCTATTGACTTTTATATTAGACACTTTTTATTGTTCTGTTCTTGTTCACTAAGCCAGCTATTGACCTACGACCCGTTGATAGTATTTTACTAACAATCTGGTGGAATCCTTCTTGTAATGAGGCCATAGAGATCTGGCTAGGTGGTATTAATATTTCTCTTTCTGTCTCTTCTGTCTTTCCCTGCCATCGAACCCAGTACTGGAGGGCAATTGAATAGGTCTCGAGTCAATTCAAAATATTTGTTTACAAATTTTGAAAAATCTATAAAATTTGTAGCAGTTATCGCTTGAAAACTTGAAATTTACTAAATTAGTTGTCAAAAAAATATTTAAATAGAATGTAGTTTTGAAGTTAATGGAAGTATTTATTAGGCAAAGATTTCGTTTGAAAACAGCAAACAAATGTGATGTGTAACAAACTCGTAGAGCGTTATTCAGTGACAAACTTCTAAAGCTGAGTTTAGTAACAATTTGCAATTTCATGAAACCATAAGAGCCTGCTTTGTTAAAGTGGATTATTTGTCCCATCGCTGTAGCGTAGAGATGAGCTTTTTATTTGAAAATGAAACACGACAGTTTAAACAATTTAATAAACGTTTAATATCGTCAGCTTTAAAAATGTCAGAATTAAAAAGCTGTCAAATGTCAAAGATTTGCAAATTGGAAACTAACACTATTGATTACAAATCTGCTTAATTCGAGTCATATGAAAAGCGAATGAATAAAAAAAATTGAAACTGCCTATTGGATGCTTTATACAGTTGTTTATTAAAGGCATCTCTCTTGGAAATTTAAGGGAGGGGTACGAGAGATCACATGTTGATAACGAAATAACTTTACGATGACGTAAATATGTCAGTGAAATATCGTGCCAAAAGGGGTTGATAGCTCTGCACAAATTAAACTAAGAGATAAAAAATGTTACTACATTTAGATCATTATGCTGCATAATATTGACGAATATGTCCCACTAGTGTTGAAAATAAAAGGAAGAGAGAATTTAACACATTTTTATAAGGATAAAACTATTTTAAAAACCAATTTTTCATAAATATGGTTTGAATTTTTATCACTACGAGTATAATCAACACAGATTTTCCAGACATAAATATTAAAAAAATTATGTATAGAAAACGAAATGAGTTTTACATCGGGGTTTAACGGTGTTGGAGTATGGGAAGAAAATGTTAACTATTGATGAAAAAGATTTTTATTATATAAATTGTAGTGTTTAAGTTAATAATTATACTTCTCAGTTTATTTTTCCTTATTTATTAAAAACACAGCTTATATTTATATTTTATATTTCCCTTATAAACGTATTGGTAAGATTAATAGTAAACTTTAAAAAAATATCTTTACACACACACGAGCGCGCGCACACACACACATACACACGCGCGCTTTTTTGTAACAATATTTAGACGTTCGCTTGTAATATAGATACCTCATAGTTTCCCAGGCTGTTTTAAGCTTAAATTGTGTCGTCCAAATTAAAATGACTGTATTTACGTTTCGCACCACTAACTATTGGAACACGTTATTCTCCCTTTGTTCTCTAACTGTGAATGTTTTTGTGTAATATATTTAGTAACGCAAAATGTAACACATATAATGTAACGAGTAAGACCTCAAAGCGTTGTTTAGCAGCAGAACAGCTGTTCTTTGTCCAAGTGTTTGGGCTACCCAACTATAGGCCTTTGCCAACCTCACAACTATCAAATCACTGGTAGGTTCGTGTGCGCTCTCAACACATATAACATTCAATGTAAGGGGGATATATTCATGTTTGTACATTTAATGTTTCACTTTAATAAATGAACACTTGCTTATGGTTTTTTTTCCTAATAACCACGCTCTACTCCGCCCTACTCTAAAAACCTGACACACACCGCCATCGAAGGATTAAATAGAGATATTATTTTTATCCAAAATACAATTTAGACTATCCTCCCTTTAAAAGAATTCTGACAAGTATCCCTCCACGGACCGCGGACTGTGTGCGAACTTACAGTTTTTATAAAAATATAATAGATTTACATTTTTGATATAAGTCGTCCAAATTATGCGCATTCCAATACTACTGGAAATCCTGTCAAAAGTCGCCGTACATTTTCGGTTCCCTCAAGTATGAAGTTTGCAATTCCGAACGAAAAATTAATCACTTGTGCAAATGTCTAGAGCTCGATCCAAGTCTTAATATCATCTGTCAATCGAGAAAACGTGTTCGCAATTTAAATTCACTCTAAATAATTTTCAGTTTACATTACTTAATTTCAACAAAGTTATTTTAAAACGCGTTCAGTAAAACAGAGATGTATTAAATGGCTTAAGCTTTTGTACACA
>JBAIZL010000003.1:46901841-46931841 GCA_036971475.1 Prosapia bicincta
GGAGCAGCTGCATGTTTCTCTTATAATAACAATGAAAATGGCTATGCATTATTAAAAACAAACAAGCTATTTGAATACGAAACTGTTTTACAAAATGGGTTTTGTTTAGGGATGGGCCGATTCCTAAAATTTTCGATTCCGATTCCGATTCCGATTCTAAAATTTTCCATTCGATTCTCGATTCTTTACTCGATTCTCGATTCTCGATTCTTTCAAGTTATATTAGCTTACATTCTAGTTCTCTAATAATTAATTTAGTTAACATCTTGGTCATATGGCAAAACCTTTTAAAAGTTCTGTTTTAATGTAATAGGCTACACAAAACCTTCAACCTTGATTTATCAATAGGAATTTTTAAAAGCCTAAAAACATATCAGATAAAAGTAATGACTTATTTTAAAGTTAAAAATGTGAACTTTACTTATTTTATGATGTTTTGAAAAAATACCTAAGCCTATTTACATTGTCTCCCAAACAAAACAAAAATTAAAAACAAACAAACAACATAAAAAGTAAAAAATTAATACAAATAGGATAGTTTTTAATATTTAAAAGTCTGGCAGGTAATGTACATTTCTGTTCAAAAACACAAGCATTTGAACACGTTGTGGGTCAAGCTAGTTTCATCGCTAGTCACATATAGCTCCTGAAGTTGAGAAACGTTTTTCAGAAAACACTGTCGCGAGTGGGCAGACAGGTATTGTATTGCCATTGCATTTAAATGAGGGTATTTGGCACTTTGTACTGCCAAATACTTCCCAACATCACAATCTGGACTGGCTAATGGTTCCCCCAGATAATTGTTTACTTCTTCTTCTACTGTCAATTCCCCTGGGGTACCTTCTTCCTCAACATTCTGGATTAGTGGGGCATACCTTCTCCACATCTGGTGGGACGATTTTTCTGCAGGTGTCTGGAACAAGTGCAACTGATTCAGGCCTATTTTGTATTTATTCCTCAATCCCAGTTGATTTTTAACCGACTATCACTTGTAGGTCCTGTGTCTGAGGATAAAGTTTCTTCAAGTATAGATCTTTTTTGTTGATAAATTTGGGCAAAATGAATGTTGTTTAATTGCTTTTTCATATTTGATATATTATGTGGTTTTCCACCGTCAGTTTCTGTTAACTGTCATCGAATTGACGCGACGGCCAGTAGCCTGAACCGAATACCGTCTATAATATAATTTATTGAGGTTAAGTTTCGGAGGAATAATACGGTGTTTCTGTTATCCGTCTATTTGCTGAACCATCATCGCCACGGTTAATCGAGTTTTTACTGTACTTTTTTGTGTTTTGTTCTGACATCTATAAATCAGTGGCGGTAAGACACGCGGGGGAGAGAGAGAGAGAGAGTATCGAACCCGCTCTAGTGAGAGAGAGAGAGAGGAACGATGTCAAAGACCAGAAATGGTTACGATCTTGATTGCTGTTGCTTCATAAATAATAATATTTTCGTTATATTTTCGTTTACTTTAATCATATAATTCATTCAAATCAACCAATACATAAATAAGATATAGTTGGTAATTAATTATTTTTCTAATAAATTACTCCACACACATATTTTAATAGTTAACAAAATAGGAATCGGAATCGACACTTTTATGATGAAGAATCGAGTATCGACGATTCCTCGATACAACCTAGAATCGAGAATCGAATCGGCCCATCCCTAGTTTTGTTATTTGTAAATACATTCCGTAGTTAGATACCAGTTTATATTGAATAAATGAACGACAGATACTTTTGTTTATAGCATTTTTTTATTTGCTGTTGGTTTTTTTGTTTCACTTTTTGTTACCGAAAAAATTTGCAAGCTCTATAACACATCTCTATTATATTTTTGATTATCATGACTTTTGTGTTCTAATCACAAAGTAACGATGGAACGCCACCCTGTTTCTCTTCACATATACTTGTGCTACAACCTACATATTTTAATATAGGGCTAAATCACAAAGCAACGATGGAACGCCACCCTGTTTCTCTTCACATATACTTGTGCTACAACCTACATATTTTAATATCGGGCTAAATCACAAAGCAACGATGGAACGCCACCCTGTTTCTCTTCACATATACTTGTGCTACAACCTACATATTTTAATATCGGGCTAAATCACAAAGCAACGATGGAACGCCACCCTATTTCTCTTTACATATACTTGTGCTACAACCTACATATTTTAATATCGGGCTAAATCACAACGCAACGATGGAACGCCACCCTGTTTCTCTTCACATATACTTGTGCTACAACCTACATATTTTAATATCGGGCTAAATCACAAAGCAACGATGGAACGCCATCCTGTTTCTCTTCACATATACTTGTGCTACAACCTACATATTTTAATATCGGGCTAAATCACAACGCAACGATGGAACGCCACCCTGTTTCTCTTTACATATACTTGTGCTACAACCAACTTATTTTAATATCGGGCTAAATCACAAAGCAACGATGGAACGCCACCCTGTTTCTCTTCACATATACTTGTGCTACAACCAACTTATTTTAATATCGAGCTAAATCACTACGGAACGATGGAACGCCACCCTGTTTCTCTTCACATATACTTGTGCTACAACCTACTTATTTTAATATCGGGCTAAATTCCAACGAAACGATGGAACGCCACCCTGTTTCTCTTCACATATACTTGTGCTACAACCTACATATTTTAATATCGGGCTAAATCACAACGCAGCGATGGAACGCCACCCTGTTTCTCTTCACATATACTTGTGCTACAACCTACATATTTTAATATCGGGCTAAATCACAACGCAACGATGGAACGCCACCCTGTTTCTCTTCACATATACTTGTGCTACAACCTACTTATTTTAATATCGGGCTAAATCACAACGCAACGATGGAACGCCACCCTGTTTCTCTTTACATATACTTGTGCTACAACCAACTTATTTTAATATCGGGCTAAATCACAAAGCAACGATGGAACGCCACCCTGTTTCTCTTCACATATACTTGTGCTACAACCAACTTATTTTAATATCGAGCTAAATCACTACGGAACGATGGAACGCCACCCTGTTTCTCTTCACATATACTTGTGCTACAACCTACTTATTTTAATATCGGGCTAAATTCCAACGAAACGATGGAACGCCACCCTGTTTCTCTTCACATATACTTGTGCTACAACCTACATATTTTAATATCGGGCTAAATCACAACGCAGCGATGGAACGCCACCCTGTTTCTCTTCACATATACTTGTGCTACAACCTACATATTTTAATATCGGGCTAAATCACAACGCAACGATGGAACGCCACCCTGTTTCTCTTCACATATACTTGTGCTACAACCTACATATTTTAATATCGGGCTAAATCACAAAGCAACGATGGAACGCCACCCTGTTTCTCTTCACATATACTTGTGCTACAACCTACTTATTTTAATATCGGGCTAAATCACAACGCAACGATGGAACGCCACCCTGTTTCTCTTTACATATACTTGTGCTACAACCAACTTATTTTAATATCGGGCTAAATCACAAAGCAACGATGGAACGCCACCCTGTTTCTCTTCACATATACTTGTGCTACAACCAACTTATTTTAATATCGAGCTAAATCACTACGGAACGATGGAACGCCACCCTGTTTCTCTTCACATATACTTGTGCTACAACCTACTTATTTTAATATCGGGCTAAATTCCAACGAAACGATGGAACGCCACCCTGTTTCTCTTCACATATACTTGTGCTACAACCTACATATTTTAATATCGGGCTAAATCACAACGCAGCGATGGAACGCCACCCTGTTTCTCTTCACATATACTTGTGCTACAACCTACATATTTTAATATCGGGCTAAATCACAACGCAACGATGGAACGCCACCCTGTTTCTCTTCACATATACTTGTGCTACAACCTACTTATTTTAATATCGGGCTAAATCGCAACGCAACGATGGAACGCCACCCTGTTTCTCTTTACATATACTTGTGCTACAACCAACTTATTTTAATATCGGGCTAAATCACAAAGCAACGATGGAACGCCACCCTGTTTCTCTTCACATATACTTGTGCTACAACCAACTTATTTTAATATCGAGCTAAATCACTACGGAACGATGGAACGCCACCCTGTTTCTCTTCACATATACTTGTGCTACAACCTACTTATTTTAATATCGGGCTAAATTCCAACGAAACGATGGAACGCCACCCTGTTTCTCTTCACATATACTTGTGCTACAACCTACATATTTTAATATCGGGCTAAATCACAACGCAGCGATGGAACGCCACCCTGTTTCTCTTCACATATACTTGTGCTACAACCTACATATTTTAATATCGGGCTAAATCACAACGCAACGATGGAACGCCACCCTGTTTCTCTTCACATATACTTGTGCTACAACCTACTTATTTTAATATCGGGCTAAATTCCAACGCAACGATGGACACCACTGATCTTACTTAATGCGTAAATTACCTTCGTATATCGCTTATAGCATTAAAGTTACTTATCTGTGTTCATTTATATATTTGTATTCATTTCCAGCACGAGGACGTCCAAAGCGAGCTTCCCGCTGCACCAGGAAAGGAACGTGCTTTACGTGGAAAAGGAAATTGATGTGAGTTCTAAGACTTTGATATTATTTACTATTTAATTACCTTGATTATGTATTCAGCCATTACGGATGCGTGCCCCCATAATATTTAGGGTCATAACATTTACCACCTTTTGTTTTTTTTTAAAAACAAAAACTCATTTTAAAAATTTCTTTGTAAAATGTCAAATCTTACGGCGAACTGTTTCCTTACCTTTCTTCCGGTCGTTACTGGAAAAGGGTAAAGTGCCAAAATTTGTCTTCACGATAACCTTTATGATTATTTTGGTAAAATACGAGATAAATGTATAATAAAACATAACACACTCTAGTCACAATAATTTTGTTTTAAGCTTTTTTACGTTTCAGTTAAAATGAAATCATCAGAGGCATAAAAACAAACTTCCTTACTACTAATACTTCTATTTAATTTTCAGCGCTCCTCCCACTAACGTTTGGCCACTCCCTTAGTGGGCGTGGCCTCCGGATTTGTGTCGTGTTGGGCGTAACCAAGAATGTAACAAATAAAATTAAAAGAAAAACTGATACATTATTATAGTCTTGCAGTGGCGCACCTAAGGGTGGGACCAAAGGGACCCGGCCCCCCCTTAGTATGAGAAAAAATGAAATTTATAAATAAATTAAAAATGACAAGAAAAATATTATATCTTCAACTGGAATTTAGGTGTAGGGTAATACGAATGATAATAGAAAATAATATTTAGACTACTTGTAAATTGAATTCTCTGAGTCAGTATTTCCTCTAGTGAACAAACTGTAATAGCCTATATTTATTCAAAACGCGCCATCTACCTTTGGATAAAATACATGCTGTTATTACTTTTATTTTTATCCTGTTTTAAGGGCCTTGTTAGGCCCTTTTAAGTAGCATTAAAATGTTAGCAATCTTTAAATGTATCATTAATTTTTTAAAATCTAAACTTTTTGCATTGCGGTAAAATACCCAGTTTTTGAGTTAGCGCCTTAAGGCATAACAAAATAAGCATTGATGTTACTTGACAATTGATAATTATGGGGAAATATTGATATTGTCGAAAAATAATAAACAGCCTACTATACTATGACATAAAAAACACAGAATTAGTCTCAATTTGAGTCGTTTTTATGTTGCTTATGCTTAAAACATATGTTTTATAGTGGTAAAAATTCAATATTTTCCATGGGGGCGAACAAACCGAACCCCAACACGGCCCCGTTATAGTTCTGCCCCCCTTGACAAAATGCTGGGTGCGCCACTGCAGTCTTGTGTATGTATACTTTATGTTAAATACATATTTTACTAATAAAATGTAATCCATAGTCTTTGTATAAATGTTAAGTTTAATTCCTTAAAGTGAAAATAATTTTGAATTTGGGATGAGGCATTTAAAGCGATATAATTTATAATAATTATTATATAAAGCGAATATATTACTAAAGCGATTATTATATTTAAAGCGAATTAATTTATAATAATTATTATATAAAGCGAATATATTACTAAAGCGAATATTATATTTAAAGCGAATTAATTTATAATAATTATTATATAAAGCGAATACATTACTAAAGCGAATATTATATTTAAAGCGAATTAATTTATAATAATTATTATATAAAGCGAATACATTACTAAAGCGAATATTATATTTAAAGCGAATTAATTTATAACAATTATTATATAAAGCGAATACATTACTAAAGCGAATATTATATTTAAAGCGAATTAATTTATAACAATTATTATATAAAGCGAATACATTACTAAAGCGAATATTATATTTAAAGCGAATTAATTTATAACAATTATTATATAAAGCGAATACATTACTAAAGCGAATATTATATTTAAAGCGAATTAATTTATAACAATTATTATATAAAGCGAATACATTACTAAAGCGAATATTATATTTAAAGCGAATTAATTTATAACAATTATTATATAAAGCGAATACATTACTAAAGCGAATATTATATTTAAAGTGAATTAATTTATAAGAATTATTATATAAAGCGAATATATTACTAAAGCGAATATTATATTTAAAGCGAATTAATTTATAACAATTATTATATAAAGCGAATACATTACTAAAGCGAATATTATATTTAAAGCGAATTAATTTATAACAATTATTATATAAAGCGAATACATTACTAAAGCGAATATTATATTTAAAGCGAATTAATTTATAACAATTATTATATAAAGCGAATACATTACTAAAGCGAATATTATATTTAAAGCGAATTAATTTATAACAATTATTATATAAAGCGAATACATTACTAAAGCGAATATTATATTTAAAGCGAATTAATTTATAAGAATTATTATATAAAGCGAATATATTACTAAAGCGAATATTATATTTAAAGCGAATTAATTTATAACAATTATTATATAAAGCGAATACATTACTAAAGCGAATATTATATTTAAAGCGAATTAATTTATAACAATTATTATATAAAGCGAATACATTACTAAAGCGAATATTATATTTAAAGCGAATTAATTTATAATAATTATTATATAAAGCGAATACATTACTAAAGCGAATATTATATTTAAAGCGAATTAATTTATAATAATTATTATATAAAGCGAATATATTACTAAAGGGAATATTATATTTAAAGCGAATTAATTTATAACAATTATTATATAAAGCGAATACATTACTAAAGCGAATATTATATTTAAAGCGAATTAATTTATAATAATTATTATATAAAGCGAATACATTACTAAAGCGAATATTATATTTAAAGCGAATTAATTTATAACAATTATTATATAAAGCGAATACATTACTAAAGCGAATATTATATTTAAAGCGAATTAATTTATAATAATTATTATATAAAGCGAATATATTACTAAAGCGATTATTATATTTAAAGCGAATTAATTTATAATAATTATTATATAAAGCGAATACATTACTAAAGCGAATATTATATTTAAAGCGAATTAATTTATAACAATTATTATATAAAGCGAATACATTACTAAAGCGAATATTATATTTAAAGCGAATTAATTTATAACAATTATTATATAAAGCGAATACATTACTAAAGCGAATATTATATTTAAAGCGAATTAATTTATAACAATTATTATATAAAGCGAATACATTACTAAAGCGAATATTATATTTAAAGCGAATTAATTTATAATAATTATTATATAAAGCGAATATATTACTAAAGGGAATATTATATTTAAAGCGAATTAATTTATAACAATTATTATATAAAGCGAATACATTACTAAAGCGAATATTATATTTAAAGCGAATTAATTTATAATAATTATTATATAAAGCGAATACATTACTAAAGCGAATATTATATTTAAAGCGAATTAATTTATAACAATTATTATATAAAGCGAATACATT
The DNA here is from genome assembly GCA_036971475.1 of Prosapia bicincta. NCBI lineage: Eukaryota > Metazoa > Arthropoda > Insecta > Hemiptera > Cercopidae > Prosapia > Prosapia bicincta. The sequence continues at coordinate 46,909,867 of JBAIZL010000003.1, forward strand.
ACTAAAGCGAATATTATATTTAAAGCGAATTAATTTATAATAATTATTATATAAAGCGAATATATTACTAAAGCGATTATTATATTTAAAGCGAATTAATTTATAACAATTATTATATAAAGCGAATACATTACTAAAGCGAATATTATATTTAAAGCGAATTAATTTATAACAATTATTATATAAAGCGAATATATTACTAAAGCGAATATTATATTTAAAGCGAATTAATTTATAATAATTATTATATAAAGCGAATACATTACTAAAGCGAATATTATATTTAAAGCGAATTAATTTATAATAATTATTATATAAAGCGAATATTATATTTAAAGCGAATTAATTTATAATAATTATTATATAAAGCGAATATATTACTAAAGCGAATATTATATTTAAAGCGAATTAATTTATAATAATTATTATATAAAGCGAATATTATATTTAAAGCGAATTAATTTATAATAATTATTATATAAAGCGAATATATTACTAAAGCGAATATTATATTTAAAGCGAATTAATTTATAATAATTATTATATAAAGCGAATATATTACTAAAGCGAATATTATATTTAAAGCGAATTAATTTATAATAATTATTATATAAAGCGAATACATTACTAAAGCGAATATTATATTTAAAGCGAATTAATTTATAATAATTATTATATAAAGCGAATACATTACTAAAGCGAATATTATATTTAAAGCGAATTAATTTATAATAATTATTATATAAAGCGAATATATTACTAAAGCGAATATTATATTTAAAGCGATTTAATTTATAATAATTATTATATAAAGCGAATATATTACTAAAGCGAATATTATATTTAAATCGAATTAATTTATAATAATTATTATATAAAGCGAATACATTACTAAAGCGAATATTATATTTAAAGCGAATTAATTTATAATAATTATTATATAAAGCGAATACATTACTAAAGCGAATATTATATTTAAAGCGAATTAATTTATAATAATTATTATATAAAGCGAATACATTACTAAAGCGAATATTATATTTAAAGCGAATTAATTTATAACAATTATTATATAAAGCGAATACATTACTAAAGCGAATATTATATTTAAAGCGAATTAATTTATAATAATTATTATATAAAGCGAATATATTACTAAAGCGATTATTATATTTAAAGCGAATTAATTTATAATAATTATTATATAAAGCGAATACATTACTAAAGCGAATATTATATTTAAAGCGAATTAATTTATAATAATTATTATATAAAGCGAATACATTACTAAAGCGAATATTATATTTAAAGCGAATTAATTTATAATAATTATTATATAAAGCGAATACATTACTAAAGCGAATATTATATTTAAAGCGAATTAATTTATAACAATTATTATATAAAGCGAATACATTACTAAAGCGAATATTATATTTAAAGCGAATTAATTTATAATAATTATTATATAAAGCGAATATATTACTAAAGCGATTATTATATTTAAAGCGAATTAATTTATAACAATTATTATATAAAGCGAATACATTACTAAAGCGAATATTATATTTAAAGCGAATTAATTTATAACAATTATTATATAAAGCGAATATATTACTAAAGCGAATATTATATTTAAAGCGAATTAATTTATAATAATTATTATATAAAGCGAATACATTACTAAAGCGAATATTATATTTAAAGCGAATTAATTTATAATAATTATTATATAAAGCGAATATTATATTTAAAGCGAATTAATTTATAATAATTATTATATAAAGCGAATATATTACTAAAGCGAATATTATATTTAAAGCGAATTAATTTATAATAATTATTATATAAAGCGAATATATTACTAAAGCGAATATTATATTTAAAGCGAATTACTTTATAATAATTATTATATAAAGCGAATATATTACTAAAGCGAATATTATATTTAAAGCGAATTAATTTATAATAATTATTATTACAGGTGTAAGTAGTAATTAAGCAGGATGCAATTGTTAATATATCAAAGGATTTATCTTTAGTTTTTAAACTTCTTAATTCCCCTGTAAAGTCTACTTCCTACGACGCTCGACGTTACGTAGGAAAATTACATTTTTAAAATGGTTTTCATCTTGCTTTTACCTATAACAATTTAATTTAAGCTCCAATATTCTTTAGCTATTTCCCACTCTAACGTAACAATACCTGGCTTGTTAATAATTAATTCCTTATTAACAAAGACTTTGTATATTCCCTCAAAGCATCTGTAGATTACTTTGCTGCTACTTACTTTCGCATACTTTAGACTTTACGTCATAAAATACGGTTCAAAAGATATTAATGCTTTGAACATGCGTTATAGGCACTTGTTGACGTCCTGACAGAAAAGCTTTAGTGTTTGTTATTATTAAATCGTAACCTTTGTAAACGGATGCAGCTACAAATTTGGTATATAAATGCAATTTTAAAGGGATGCCTCACTTTAATGCTCTACATTTAACTGAATATGATATTTGTATTAGTCGTGAGCAAGGAACCGAAAACTAATTTTTTCAAAACAGACGGGTTTTCGAGAAAGTTTTCTATTTTTAGATGGTTATAGTGCGTTGAAAACGTCAATGTGTAAATTTATAGTGACATGACGTAGAAGAAGTAAGATGAACAAAAATTTTTCAAGTCAATTCCTACTTAGCTCAATTAAGACATATTTGAGTGGATGAATAAAAATTATTTTTAAAACGATTGGAGATTTGTACAAGATAAATAAATAAATAAATATATATATATATATATATATATATATATATATATATATATATATATATTTATAAACAGGAAAGGCCTATAGTTTACATTATTGTAATTTTTATTCCTGATGATGTTGATACTGTTTACCAACGAAAAGCTTTGGATATAAATTAATGAATACAGTATTCTTGTATTTGAATAACCTATGTTGTTTTAAATTATTAAACAAGAAAACGTATTTTATATATATATATATAAAGATCATAAGTCAAAATACAAATACAAGAATTATAATGAATTGTAAATTCAATTATAATTCTTGTATTTGTATTTTGACGTATGATCTTTATTAATACACAAGAATACATATTACGATATATATATATATATATATATATATATATATATATATATATGAATAGTTATTATCTGGAGTACATCCATTCATTCTGTAGTGCATAAATTCGCAGTTCTGACGATTCGCTAGAATCTCATCTAGCATTGACGAGGTGAACCCAACAACAGTAGAAGAGCGAGTCAACTAGATGAGATCTAGCGAAACGTCGGAACTGCGATTTTATGTACTGCAGAATGAACAAATGTACTGCAGATAATAACTATTCATCATCATCATCATCATCATATATATATATATATATATATATATATATATATATATATAGAGAGAGAGAGAGAGAGAGAGAGAGAGAGAATGTGTAATATTCTAAAGAAAGAAAAGTTATATATTATATTATTTATTTATATTATTTATTATTCCCTAAACGTAGGATTCAGGTGGTGTAAGATTGGGGGAGTGGGCTGGGTACAGAACGTTTATTTTTAAGCGAGATTCTAAGGGATTGCCACAAGTTTCTTGTAGGAAAGCAATGTTGTTCAAGGCAGTATGGCTGGTTGCGTCATCTTGTTGGAATCATTGTGAAAGGAATGGCAGGTTTCGGGTACAACAGACGTTTTTTAGGTCTCCTGTGAAACGTCCAATAATGATCTTATATCGGTTATTCTACTACAGCTGATTCAGTTTCAGTACTGTTTATACGGTACTAGTTTCCTTGTAAATGTAAACAGCTACTTACATTTTGACAGAAAAAATTAACTGAGACTGCCACATCTTTCGCTATAATGAAGACAGTTTTGAAGATATGAAAATACTGTAAGAAGGCGCGGTGTAGACACAAACAGAATAGGTGGCAAATGGTTAATCCGTCTTACTAACCGAAACCATGTTTACAAAAAAACTCATCTTTTCCGTGGGTGCTATTGTCAGTTTGCCAGGGAAACGCAGAGGGTACGGTGAAGAGTAGGGTAGGTGGTGAGTAGAGAAAACGAGAACAGAGTAAATAGGAGGGAAGACGTTATGGAGAAGAGGCTGAGAGAAAGTATAAAATGAAAACATGAACCAATGAAACAAATGAACGTAAAAGATAAACTAAATAAAGTAATAGTAGGACAAAACGAAAATAAAATACGGAAGTATAGGTATAAGGGTGCGAAAAAAGGATGAATGAATGTAAAAGAATGGAGTAGCACGAAAACGACTTCGTTGTGGATATTAGGATGTATAAGAAAATAACAACCTATTTAAGAGAAACACTAAAAGAAAAATATTAGGACGAAGGCGGCCTTGGTAAAGGTATATTGTAAGCCCCCGGTTAAGTGCGTCATGGTGGGAATTTGCTTATTTAAAAAAAAACTTTAATTACCTTTATCCATTTGTACTTATACAGTCTCGTCGGGTCAATTGTCTGTCTAAACAAACATCTAATTATTATGCCCGTATCTAACAATTAACTCAGGCAGACTGCTGTCTGTTCAATAGCTCTATCAAAGACAGGTTACATTAAATTCTCGTTTATGTTTATAAAAGAGATTTCATTTTCAAAACAATTTTATATTCAAAATATTACATCTTAAATTGTAATTTGCTTATTACTCTTTATTACTTAACAAATCAAAACATTTAAGTTTACAACTTTTGAAAATGTTCTCTGACAAAGCTAGGTTTAATGCATTCTGGTATTTTGTTATTTCCTGAGTTGATTGAAACTAAAAATATCCACACAAAAAATTAGATTGAAAACTAACAAACTAAACGTAACAAAGCCACTAAAAAAATATCCTGTTATTAATAAATTCAGAAAAGTACATCATTTGAACATTAAAAAAATATTTTGACGTAGATCCTATATACGCGTATATATAGCATAGAATGCTATATACTTGTTCCCACGGGAGTACCCCCCTCAGGAACGTTTGTGAGACTTCCTACTAATTCTGTTGATGAAACATTTTCACAAAACAAAATTTTTTTATAAGCATCCCGATTCTACATTTACTAAGTGACAAATATATCATGTAACTTACACATTTGCAATTGGAATTGATTTGGTATGTTAACAGATTTTCTCTTGTCGACTTGAAAACAAAAACTTTTGTTTTTACATAGAAAATAAACATTAGTACAATTTTACATCTATTACTATTTCTAGTAGTTGCCAATGGCATTGTGCATTCTTCCATTGAATATGCTATAATTCTAGAGATAACAAATAATTGATATATTACTTTTTTTTTGTCTGGTCACCAAACTTACTTTATGTCTATTATTTCGCACAAAAACTATTTCCTGAAACAGGATGTACATTAAAACCTTTTGCGTGGGATACCTGTTTTTGCATTTTTCAAGTTACCTTCTCCACATCGCACACACTAAGGCGTGGAAAATGACTCACTCCTGTAACCCAAAACTTTAGGCCTACCTTGCCTTTCTAACACCTAATCATTGGCATCTCAGAATTATTTGTTTTTACAATTACTTGTTTTGCCTTTACAATCTATCCTGTTACAAAACTAAGCACGTACAAATACTTGTTTTATAACTTCTTTTGTTATATCTCACAAAACTTAGTACAACTTACACTTTTCTTTTCTTTGAATACAAATCCCATACTTTGAAATTCCAATACCTTAAATTTTAAAATTCCATCCCATACTTGAACTTCAAATTACACTCCTAGCAAGTTGGTAAACAAAGCAATTAATTTTCTTATAATTCTCAACAGTTTGTATTAAAAAAAAAATCATTTAAATAAGGTTTAACCTTAATAAACCTTTCAACTTTAAAATTTCAAATTTTGAAAGTTTTGATGATACTGATACTACCAATCAGTGAAAAGCTTCAATGTGTAAAGAAAGAAAAGTTACAAATTCTTGTTTATAATATACATAAACACGTATATATATATATATATGTGTGTGTGTGTGTGTGTGTGTGTGTGTGTGTGTGTGTGTGTGTGTGTGTGTGTGTGTGTGTGGGTGGGTGTGTGGGTGTGGGTGGGTGTGTGTGTGTGTGTAATAAATGGATTGTATTATTTATTCCTGATGATGTTGGTACTGTATATCAAGGAAAATCTTTCAATATAAATTAATAAATAATTCTTGTATTTGAATAACCTGAGTTATTTTTTATTATAAAACAAGAAAACATATTATATATATATATATATATATATATATATATATATATATATATATATATATATATATATATATATCAAAAACTTTATGAAATATTAAAATTTGAAATATTTTATACGTTTTCCCTATTGTTTAGAATTTGAATATAAAAAGATATTTTTGTAAATTAGACTCGCATAAAGAATACAAAGAAATACTAGTAAATAGATTAGTTCCGTGAGAATCTGTCTTCTTCGATTATTTACGGTCGTTAGAAAGAAATGTCGGTGTATAAAGTAATGTAATTACTTGATTACATTAAATCAGTAATTGTAGGTTGGACCTTTTAATATGTAAATTTGTATCATCAAATATTAAATTTTGTATTGAAAGCCGAAATGAAACCTCGAAACTGTAGCCAGAAAAAATCTTTTTCTCTTGTTGGGGCGGATATCTCTTTTCAAACGTGATAGATTCTCTTCACCCCTATTAGTGTTTTGACCTCTCCCTTCACCCCCAATAGAGAGTTGACAACTCCCGTCGCTCTCTTTAAACCGGTTTCCATGTAACATCTCTAATCAATATGTAAATTTCTGCTATTTTATAAACCACTTCTTCACCATTATTGGTAGGTACATGAGTATATCTTCACTATTTGTATCCTTGTTAGCGTGCAGACAACTCTCTCCATCCCTGTTTTAGCTTTGACACATTTTCTACCCCTGTAGGCAGGTAGACATCTCTTTACCCTTGGTATCGTATAGAGCACTCTCTTCTCCCTGTTAGCTTGCAGACAACTCTCTCCATCCCTGTTTTAGCTTAGACACATTTTCTACCCCTGTAGGCAGGTAGACATCTCTTTACCCTTGGTATCGTATAGAGCACTCTCTTCTCCTTGTTAGCGTGCAGACAACTCCCTCCATCCCTGTTTTAGCTTAGACACATTTTCTACCCCTGTAGGCAGGTAGACATCTCTTTACCCTTGGTATCGTATAGAGCACTCTCTTCTCCTTGTTAGCGTGCAGACAACTCCCTCCACCCCTGTCGGAGGGTAGACACATTTTCTACCCCTGTAGGCAGATAGACATCTCTTTACCCTTGGTATCGTATAGAGCAATCTCTTCTTCTTGTTAGCGTGCAGACAACTCCCTCCACCCCTGTCTGAGGGTAGACACATTTTCTACCCCTGTAGGCAGGTAGACATCTCTTTACCCTTGGTATCGTATAGAGCACTCTCTTCTCCTTGTTAGCGTGCAGACAACTCCCTCCACCCCTGTCGGAGGGTAGACACATTTTCTACCCCTGTAGGCAGGTAGACATCTCTTTACCCTTGGTATCGTATAGAGCACTCTCTTCTTCTTGTTAGCGTGCAGACAACTCCCTCCACCCCTGTCTGAGGTTAGACAAATTTTCTACCCCTGTAGGCAGGTAGACATCTCTTTACCCTTGGTATCGTATAGAGCACTCTCTTCTTCTTGTTAGCGTGCAGACAACTCCCTCCACCCCTGTCTGAGGGTGGACACATTTTCTACCCATGTAGGCAGGTAGACATCTCTTTACCCTTGGTATCGTATAGAGCACTCTCTTCTCCTTGTTAGCGTGCAGACAACTCTCTCCATCCCTGTTTTAGCTTAGACACATTTTCTACCCCTGTAGGCAGGTAGACATCTCTTTACCCTTGGTATCGTATAGAGCACTCTATTCTCCTTGTTAGCGTGCAGACAACTCCCTCCACCCCTGTCGGAGGGTAGACACATTTTCTACCCCTGTAGGCAGGTAGACATCTCTTTACCCTTGGTATCGTATAGAGCACTCTCTTCTTCTTGTTAGCGTGCAGACAACTCCCTCCACCCCTGTCTGAGGGTACACACATTTTCTACCCCTGTAGGCAGGTAGACATCTCTTAACTCTTGGTTTCGTGTAGGGCACTATCTTCTCCCTGTTAGCTTGCAGACAACTTCCTCCACCCCTGTCGGAGGGTAGACACATTTTCAACGTCTGTAGGCAGGTAGACATCTCTTAACTCCTGGTTTCGTGTAGGGCACTATCTTCTCCCTGTTAGCTTGCAGGCAACTTCCTCCACTCCTGTCGGAGGGTAGACACATTTTCAACGTCTGTAGGCAGGTAGACATCTCTTAAGTCCTGGTTTCGTGTAGGGCACTATCTTCACCCTGTTAGCTTGCAGACAACTTCCTCCACCCCTGTCGGTGGGTAGACACATTTTCAACGTCTGTAGGCAGGTAGACATCTCTTAACTCCTGGTTTCGTGTAGGGCACTATCTTCTCCCTGTTAGCTTGCAGGCAACTTCCTCCACTCCTGTCGGAGAGTAGACACATGTTCTACCTCTGAAGGCAGGTATACATCGCATAACTCCTGGTTTCTTGTAGAGCACTCTCTTCTCCCTGTTAGCTTGCAGACAACTTCCTCCACCCCTGTCGGTGGGTAGACACATTTTCAACGTCTGTAGGCAGGTAGACATCTCTTAACTCCTGGTTTCGTGTAGGGCACTATCTTCTCCTTTTAGCTTGCAGACAACTTCCTCCACCCCTGTCGGAGGGTAGACACATTTTCAACGTCTGTAGGCAGGTAGACATCTCTTAACTCCTGGTTTCGTGTAGGGCACTATCTTCTCCCTGTTAGCTTGCAGACAACTTCCTCCACCCCTGTCGGAGGGTAGACACATTTTCAACGTCTGTAGGCAGGTAGACATCTCTTAACTCCTGGTTTCGTGTAGGGCACTATCTTCTCCCTGTTAGCTTGCAGACAACTTCCTCCACCCCTGTCGGAAGGTAGACACATTTTCAACGTCTGTAGGCAGGTAGACATCTCTTAACTCCTGGTTTCGTGTAGGGCACTATCTCCTCCCTGTTAGCTTGCAGACAACTTCCTCCACCCCTGTCGGAGGGTAGACACATTTTCAACGTCTGTAGGCAGGTAGACATCTCTTAACTCCTGGTTTCGTGTAGGGCACTATCTTCTCCCTGTTAGCTTGCAGGCAACTCCCTCCACACCTGTCGGAGGGTAGACACATTTTCAACGTCTGTAGGCAGGTAGACATCTCTTACCTCCTGGTTTCGTGTAGGGCACTATCTTCTCCCTGTTAGCTTGCAGGCAACTCCCTCCACACCTGTCGGAGGGTAGACACATTTTCAACGTCTGTAGGCAGGTAGACATCGCATAACTCCTGGTTTCTTGTAGAGCACTCTCTTCTCCCTGTTAGCTTGCAGACAACTTCCTCCACCCCTGTCGGAGGGTAGACACATTTTCAACGTCTGTAGGCAGGTAGACATCTCTTAACTCCTGGTTTCGTGTAGAGCACTCACTTCTCCCTGTTAGCTTGCAGGTAACTCCCTCCACACCTGTAGGAGGGTAGACATATTTTCAACGTCTGTAGGCAGGTAGACATCTCTTAACTCCTGGTTTCGTGTAGGGCACTATCTTCTCCCTGTTAGCTTGCAGGTAACTCCCTCCACACCTGTAGGAGGGTAGACACATTTTCAAAGTCTGTAGGCAGGTAGACATCTCTTAACTCCTGGTTTCGTGTAGAGCACTCACTTCTCCCTGTTAGCTTGCAGGTAACTCCCTCCACACCTGTAGGAGGGTAGACACATTTTCAACGTCTGTAGGCAGGTAGACATCTCTTAACTCCTGGTTTCGTGTAGAGCACTCACTTCTCCCTGTTAGCTTGCAGGTAACTCCCTCCACACCTGTAGGAGGGTAGACATATTTTCAACGTCTGTAGGCAGGTAGACATCTCTTAACTCCTGGTTTCGTGTAGGGCACTATCTTCTCCCTGTTAGCTTGCAGGTAACTCCCTTCACCCCTGTCGGAGCGTAGACACATTTTCAACGTCTGTAGGCAGGTAGACATCTCTTAACTCCTGGTTTCGTGTAGGGCACTATCTTCTCCCTGTTAGCTTGCAGACAACTTCCTCCACCCCTGTCGGAGGGTAGACGCATTTTCAACGTCTGTAGGCAGGTAGACATCTCTTAACTCCTGGTTTCGTGTAGAGCACTCTCTTCTCCCTGTTAGCTTGCAGACAACTTCCTCCTCCCCTGTCGGAGAGTAGACACATTTTCAACGTCTGTAGGCAGGTATACATCGCATAACTCCTGGTTTCTTGTAGAGCACTCTCTTCTCCCTGTTAGCTTGCAGACAACTTCCTCCACCCCTGTCGGAGGGTAGACACATTTTCAACGTCTGTAGGCAGGTAGACATCTCTTAACTCCTGGTTTCGTGTAGAGCACCCTCTTCTCCCTGTTAGCTTGCAGACAACTTCCTCCTCCCCTGTCGGAGAGTAGACACATGTTCTACCTCTGAAGGCAGGTATACATCGCATAACTCCTGGTTTCTTGTAGAGCACTCTCTTCTCCCTGTTAGCTTGCAGACAACTTCCTCCACCCCTGTCGGAGGGTAGACACATTTTCAACGTCTGTAGGCAGGTAGACATCTCTTAACTCCTGGTTTCGTGTAGAGCACTCTCTTCTCCCTGTTAGCTTGCAGACAACTTCCTCCACCCCTGTCGGAGAGTAGACACATGTTCTACCTCTGAAGGCAGGTATACATCGCATAACTCCTGGTTTCTTGTAGAGCACTCTCTTCTCCCTGTTAGCTTGCAGACAACTTCCTCCACCCCTGTCGGAGGGTAGACACATTTTCAACGTCTGTAGGCAGGTAGACATCTCTTAACTCCTGGTTTCGTGTAGAGCACTCACTTCTCCCTATTAGCTTGCAGGCAACTCCCTCCACACCTGTAGGAGGGTAGACATATTTTCTACCTCTGTAGGTAGGTAGAAATCTCTTAACTCCTGGTTTCGTGTAGATCACTCTCTTCTCCCTGTTAGCTTGCAGGCAACTCCCTCCACACCTGTAGGAGGGTAGACACATTTTCAACGTCTGTAGGCAGGTAGACATCTCTTAAGTCCTGGTTTCGTTTAGAGCACTCACTTCTCCCTGTTAGCTTGCAGGCAACTCCGTCCACACCTGTCGGAGGGTAGACACATTTTCAACGTCTGTAGGCAGGTAGACATCTCTTAAGTCCTGGTTTCGTTTAGAGCACTCACTTCTCCCTGTTAGCTTGCAGGCAACTCCGTCCACACCTGTCGGAGGGTAGACACATTTTCAACGTCTGTAGGCAGGTAGACATCTCTTAAGTCCTGGTTTCGTTTAGAGCACTCACTTCTCCCTGTTAGCTTGCAGGCAACTCCGTCCACACCTGTAGGAGGGTAGACATATTTTCTACCTCTGTAGGTAGGTAGAAATCTCTTAACTCCTGGTTTCGTGTAGATCCCTCTCTTCTCCCTGTTAGCTTGCAGGCAACTCCCTCCACACCTGTAGGAGGGTAGGCATATTTTCTACCCCTGTAGGTAGGTAGACATCTCTTAACTCCTGGTTTCGTGTAGAGCACGCTCTTCTCCTTCTTGTCGTGCAGACAATTTTCTACACCTCGATTCTAAAGTAAATATAGTTTTACTCCTCCGAGACTGACTAGAGATTGACCATCTTAGAGGCGTCACAGTAAGACAGGGATTACTCTCCCCACCCGGGAAAGGTGTACATCCTTCTGTTGATCCCGAATTGTGGATGGACACCATCTTCCCCCTAGCTGCTTGGGAGAAAGGTCATATCTCTTTTTCATAATCTAACTAGATACATCCCATCCCTACCGTTTCCGCAGTTCTATCCCGCGTCCTTAAACCAGATGCAACAGGTAAAGTGTTTAAATTAAACTATTGCTTTGTGAGGATCTAGAAACATAGACAGGTTTATGCAAGCATATACTCTGCAAGTGTAGAATTCCTGAGGTGACAATAAAGTTTGAAAACGTAAGCAAACATTTCAGCAACCAAAAATATAGTTTAAATTGAACAATGTGGCCAGTAAATAATAGTGAATATAAATATAATTAGAAACAATCAATATCTCTAAGGATAATATAAGAGCCTTTACTTTAATTGTTGGTAAAGTTTTACATACTGGGATACATGGTAAACGTTGGTTCAATAACGACGCTCTTAACACTGAATTTTGTTTTGCAATATTTCCTTTCATAATATTTTTCTTAGAATTCAAAAATGTAACAGAAAACTTCTTTATATTCTGGATCAATCAATTGTACCGTTTGCAGAGCGGCACAGCTGTGGTTCCACCCGAAGTAAAGTATAGTGCGCACCACGTAACCGTGCACTTGTCCTTGAGAGCTCGCAGTAGGCGAGAGGGGCTTTAGAGGGTCAGTATAAATATTTTTCTAATAACATGATAAGGACTGTCAGAACACTGACTTAAACGAAACGGTCGATATTAGATGAATTAGCTTCGGTATGATATAACAAATATTCTTGAAATATGTGTAGACATAGATGCACAAGCTGTTGGTGTATCGAACACTCTCAAGATGTAAGATATTTTCTAAAGTATTAGTACAAGCAAGGCTAAGTGTAAGGTTACAAATAACATTTCGTCTCTCTTTAGTTTATACAGCCAACCAACATACTTCACGTTCTTGTGTGTTTTTACCTTTTTAAATGTTGAAATATCTATTGGACTTTCATTTGAGGACGCTTGGGTGGCCAAGGGTTGACGGTTATACCCCGTCCTAGTTGCAATACCTTCCTCAATGGGTAATATTTAATCGGAATTTATAAAATAAATACTTGTTAGTATATGTACCCTGTTAGCATGGGTATTGTGTTTTAGGTTAAATGATTTTTAGCGTCAGAATGATTTTATTCTAGTTTTACAATGCTCGTACTAGTTTTATGTTTAGTTTGCGCAATGGTTAATGATTGCAGGACGCCAGGGCCAAGGGAGAAGCGGACTCGTACGAGATCGGGTACAGCCGGTTAACCTTCGGCAAGGAGATCGGGAAGGGCGCCTTCGGTAGGGTGTTCCTAGCGGAAGCGGAAGCCATTGCTGGGATTCCCGGCGTCACGACTGTTGCTGTCAAGAAACTGAAGCGTGAGTGGGTTCTTTGCATTAGCCTATAGTTATGTGTCTGTAAGGTTATGTGTCTAAGGGTGATGTGTCTGGAAATTGATGTGTCTATAGGGTGATGTGCCTGGAAGGTGATGTGTCTGGATAATAATATGTCTGTAAGGTGATGTTTCTGTAGGGCATGTGTGTGTAGGGTGATGTGTTTGTAAGGTGATGTGTCTGGATAGTAATATGTCTGTAAGGTGATGTGTCTGGATAGTAATATGTCTGTAAGGTGATGTTTCTGTAGGGCATGTATCTGTAGGGTGATGTTTCTGTAGGGTGATGTGTCTGGAAAGTGATGTATCTGCAAAGTAATGTATTTGTAAGGTGATGTGTCTCTAAGGTGATGTGTTTGGAAGGTGGTGTGTCTACAAGGTGATATGTCTGTAAGGTGATGTTTCTGTAGGGTGATGTGTCTGGAAAGTGATGTATCTGCAAGGTAATGTATTTGTAAGGTGGTGTGTCTCTAAGGTGATGTGTTTGGAAGGTGGTGTGTCTATATGGTGATGTATCTGGAAGGTGATGTGTCTGGACAATAATATGTCTGTAGGGTGATGTGTTTGTAAGGTGATGTGTCTGGATAGTATGTCTGTAAGTTGATGTTTCTGTAGGGAATGTGTCTGTAGGATGATGTTTCTGTAGGGTGATGTATCTGCAAGGTGATGTATTTGTAAGGTGATGTGTCTCTAAGGTGATGTGTCTGGAAGGTGGTGTGTCTATAAGGTGATGTGTCTATAGGGTGATAAGGTGATGTGTCTGGATAGTGATATGTCTGTAAGGTCATGGTCCTGTAGGGTGATGTGTCTGCTAGGTGATGTGTTTGTAAGGTGAAGTGTCTGCCAGGTGATGTGTCTGCAAGGTGATGTGTTTGTAAGGTAGTGTGTCTGCAAGGTGATATGTCTGTAAGGTGATGTTTCTGTAGGGTGATGTGTCTGTAGGGTGATATGTCAGCAAGGCGATGTATCTATAACGGCGATGTATCTTCACTTTATGTGTCTGCAAAGTGAATAATTTGTGGTCGTGTGTGTGTGCGCGCGTGTGTGTGTGTGTGTGTGTGCACGTCCAATCGCGTGTTCTAGAATTAAAAGACAAAAAATGTACCTTATTGTGGTTTTAAGGCAAACATTCTTTCAACATTCCAGACCGTGTAACTACCGACGAGTTGGAAGAGTTCCAAGCAGAGATTGCCATGATGAAGCGCGTTGGCCGTCACGCGCACATCGTGACTATGCTGGGGTGTTGCACGCTCAAACAGCCGTACTGCATGGTCATGGAGTACGTCCCATGCGGAGACCTGCTGCAGTACCTGAGGCGGCTTAGGCAGGAGTACAGCGCTAGGAGGCGGTCTCGCAAGTTCTCACAAGACACGTGAGTAAGCGTTGGATGTATGGATAGAGCGACGTTTATAGATGAAAGCTATCGATCTCAATGTAGTGTTTAAATCCATTATTATAAATAAATCGAACACATAGCAACATTTATATAACGAAATATGAAACTGCATAATGCACCAACGAGAATAAGAATAGAATTAACATAATAAAACTAAAACAAAACAAAAAATATTACACAACAAGAATACTGTTATGTGAAAGACGTAAGAAATTTGTACATAAAATTTCTAATAAATAAAACAATAAAGTAAAACTGAAACAAGGTTATAAAATAAAAGAATAGATAACACAAATCTAAAAGTAATACTAAATCAAGTTATTTCACATAGATTAATAAAATATTTTGGTAAAGGCCAAAGCAGAGATGGTTTCTTATCGAGTAAAAACAGAAAACGTATGCGAGGAATAGAGAAACAACTATTTTTGTAAAATTGGTCATGATGGGCACTTAATATGTTATTGCCGAAATTACAATATTATTTGACCAAAAGTCTAAGCGGTGGACTATAGCTTTAAAAATTATAACAGGAAAAACGTAAATGAAATTCTTAAATGTGTTAATGCATAAGTATTATATATTTCTGTTAGGTTTAGAAAAAAACATTTAAAAAAATATTTATGAAATATACAAACACATAACAATACACTAAGTAATGTTTGTACTAAGTGCAATAGAATTCTTAGACGTCAATTCCAATTAGATATCTTGAAACTGCTTTATTATAGACCTACATACCGAAGACAAGTTCAATATAAATGAATTTAGTAAATGAGTAAAAATATTTCAAATACAAAAACTGTTTAATTTATACATTTAACAAAGCTTTTCATCAATAAATTTATTAGCATCTTCAGGAAAAACAATAGTATACCAATTTTTTTACAAAATTATATAAATTAATTCTTGTATTTGAAATATATATATATATATATATATATATATATATATATATATATATATATATATATATATATAAAGAAATAAGTTAATTTACAAATACAAGAATAATTTATTGAATGTATAATTCAAAGCTTTTCGTTGGCAAACAGTACAAACATCATCAGGAATACTAAAGAATTAAAATCAACCATACATTTGCAAACTAGATCCAACAAACAGCGTTGCCAAATTTATTACAATGTTGTCAAACTATTACTTTGCTGCCCTAACATTGTAATGTTAATACTGAATATATTATCAAATTTAGATTTTACTTGTATTTGTTCATTTATTAACTTATTATTAGTATTATATTTATGTATTTCTAAAGCTTCATAAATATTCATTCTCAGGCCTTTGTTAATTTCTTTTACAAGTATCATATTATCTATATTTGGAAATATGTGATTACTATACAATGACTAGCAAAATTTGATTTATAAATTTCTGGCTTTTTATATGCATTGAAATGGTCTTTATATCTATCTTTAAGTTTTTTCTTAGTTTTCCCTATATAAACATTGTTACAATAGACATATTCTAATTTTTATACACCGTTTATTTCATGCATATTAATAATATTATTATTATTCATTATATTTACTAATTTATTATTAGTATTATAAGCGAATTTTATGTTGCTACCTTCAAACAATTTTGTGATTTTTTTTATTTCGTCACCAAAAAATGTAAATGAAGTCCATATGACATTATCTCATTATTTTTGTACATTATATTTTAATGTTGTTTTTTTAAAAATATTATAATTAAGTTTATCAACAGCATTCTTTTTTAGCCATTCTCAATTGCAATTTGATATATAATGTTTTTCTCTCTAATTTTATTTTTATTTCTCATAGGTATTTTATGTAAACAATATAAGAAATTTATAAATCAAATTTTGCTAGTCATTGTATTAATAAAAATCACATATTTCCTAATATAGATAACTTCCTAGATAGATACTTGTCAAAGAAATTAACAAAGGCATGAGAGAGGAATATATATGAGGCTTTAGAAATACATAAATATAATACTAATAATGAGTTAATAAATGAACAAATACAAGTAAAATCTAAATTTGAATCTATATTCAGTGTTTGTAATGTTAGGGCAGCAAAGTAATAATTTGACAACATTGTAATAAATTTGGCAACGCTGTTTATTGGAGGTGGTTTGCATATGATGGTTGATTTGAATTCTTTAGTATGCCTTATGATGTTGATACTGTTTGCCAACAGAATACTTTCAACTGTACATTCAAATAATTTGTTTTTGAAATGTACATAAAATATTCTTGTATTTGTAAATTGTCTTATTTCTTTAATAATACACAAGAATACATATAATAGTATATATATATATATATATATATATATATATATATATATATATATATATATATATATTTTAAAACAACTTATACAAATACAAAATATTCTTGTATTTGTAAATTGTCTTATTTCTTTAATAATACACAAGAATACATATAATAGTATATATATATATATATATATTTTAAAACAATTTATACAAATACAAAATATTCTTGTATTTGTAAATTGTCTTATTTCGTTATTAATACACAAGAATACATATAATAGTGTATATATATATATATATATATATATATATATATATATATATATATATTTTAAAACAACTTATACAAATACAAAATATTCTTGTATTTGTAAATTGTCTTATTTCTTTATTAATACACAAGAATACATATAATAGTATATATATATATATATATATATATATATATATATATATATATATATATATATTAAAACAACTTATACAAATACAAAATATTCTTGTATTTGTAAATTGTCTTATTTCTTTATTAATACACAAGAATACATATAATAGTATATATATATATATATATATATATATATATATATATATATATATATATATATATAGGTATATATATATATATATATATATATTTTAAAACAACTTATACAAATACAAAATATTCTTGTATTTGTAAATTGTCTTATTTCTTTAATAATACACAAGAATACATATAATAGTATATATATATATATATATATATATATATATATATATATATATATATATAGGTATATATATATATATATATATATTTTAAAACAACTTATACAAATACAAAATATTCTTGTATTTGTAAATTGTATTATTTCTTTATTAATACACAAGAATACATATAATAGTATATATATATATATATTAAAACAACTTATACAAATACAAAATATTCTTGTATTTGAATAATCTATGTTGTTTTAAATTATTAAACAAGAAAACGTATTATATATATATATATTTATATCTACACTATTTTCTTGTATTCACATACACTTTAATGTACTTAAAAAAATCGTACTTGGTATATTTGCGAGTCGTCTTTTGAGAGGTTATTAATTACAGTGCCCTCATTTTAGAGCTTTTTATATATAGAGCTATATAGAGCTTGTTATAGAGATATATAGAGGTTTTTATTTTAGAGCTATATATATATATATATATATATATATATATACATATATAAAGAGAGAGAAAAGAAGCATAGAGAGAGAGAGGCAGAAAAAAGGATGGTATCTTGCAATAAAACTCTCATATATTCTATTTATTCAAATCCTTTTCAATTCTTCAAGAGCGTTAGGAGAAAAATGTGTCTAGTGTCCATTAATACAGAGATAGTTTAAAAATATGACTAGAAATGTGACATTTGCTCGCTTTTAGCGTAAAGGCTATTCTCACTTTGGTTTCATTTGTTCTGTTTCTTTTCCAGTGGGACCGACTCGTCATACATTACTCCAGACACAGGGCGCACTGTCACCATGAGTTTATCCAGCGGTCGGCCGTCTGTCTCCAGCAGTACGTATGTTAATACGTCATCATAGCTCATTTTATAGTCACAACAGTTAGTTATTTTGTCACACAGCCAGTAACGTACAGGCTGTTAGTAAGACACCGGCGATCCACAGCCTACACAACACCTTAAGCATCTCCATGACCCTTTACACATGCTTTATTGGCTAAAAGTCTAAATTGACCATTCTATTTTAAACCGTACGAACAATTAAGTTTTACATCCAGCCTTATATTTGTTTACATTTAGCTTTTGTTCTAATTGTTTACTTTTTGTTTTTCTTTTACTTTTGTTTTCTTTTGTTTCGCTTTTAAATGCGTGTCTACTGATCATGTACCACTTTTTGTAATCTAACAACGATATTTTCGAAACGTTTTCGAATATTTCAAGAATGTAAGTTTGAAAAAGGAAAATATTGAATATTTTAATAGGTAATGATACAAAACGTATAAACTGCTTAACAAAACAGTCGAAACCAAAGTTTTTAAACCGCAACACGGAACGCATAATTTAAAAGTCTACAGAGGCTCGAGAAGTTTGAAATTAATTAAGTTTGGCGTGTTTCAAAGAAATAATTTTTCAAACTCAGACGAAAAGAAAACTTTACAGAATATTAAAAAAACTACGGACAAATATAAGACCAACGAAGCAACGGCCTTGAGAGGCGAAGAAATAAGGGGGAGCAGAGCGAACATTTGTAAGCTATGTAAGAAGACCTGAATGAATGTTTCTGCAAAACCAGGTCGTTAATTTAAACTTTGAAGGCCTTGGAAGTGAAACATTTGGAATTGTAGCTAAAGATTGGCTAAATTGAAGACTTATGAATGTGGAAAGAAGAAAGCTATAAACTCAGAAACGTTGTATTGTGAAGACGGAAAATTTATTGTAATATAGCGAAACCTTTGAACTCGATCTAAATCCATTCTTCCCTTTTATTAAACATATTTACGCCATAGGATCGTTGTTTTCAACCATTGTTGGAGAGAACGATTTAGGTTTCAATTTCCTAAACAAGTGGTGGAAAAATATATAGGGATGTGATATTTTATCTCAAAATAACAAACATTATATGCGTACGATGAAAATCCTCACGGAAAATATCTTACGTCCCTAGAAGACAGCATGGATGTTATACTTCTGAACCTTTCACTTTTAGTCTACCGACCCTAGTATGGTTTGTTGATTGGTTTGCTAAAGAAATAATGGAAATCTCGTGTGATATAAGGCTAAACATAATGTTATTTGGGAATTTCGTAATACATTTGTGGACGGTATTCTAAATAAATATATGGAACTCTCAAGCTTGGTAGTCTTGGCCAACAGAATTTGATTTACCAAAATACACACACACACACACACACACACACACACACACACACACACACACACACACACACACACACACACACACACACACACACACACACACACACACATACATACACACACACACTCACACACACACACACACACACACACACACACACACACACACACACACACACACACACACACATACATACACACACACACACACACACTCACTCACACGCACACACACACACACACTCACTCACACACACACACACACTCACACGCACACACACACACACACACACACACACACACACACACACACACACACACACACACACACACACACACACACACACACACATGAGAGCTTATTAATTAAAGGGCTGTCATTTTTAGGCGACTCGCGAATATACCAAGCAAGATTCTTGTTGAAGTGCATTAAGCAGTAAGTGACATGTGAATACAAGAAAACAGTGTTGCTAAGCTGATATAAGTATATGTATATTTATTAATTTATTAACTTATATACAAACACACAATCTCCTGCACAACAGTGTCATACACACAAAACTAGGTGGATATGGAGTATAAATACATGTATTAATATTTATAAATAATAAGCTATATGAAAAAAACATCCATATTATAACCTTGTTTTATCGAACCCGTTTAAACTGGATGTTGCTTCAAACGGACTGCATTTAGAAGATAAACGGCATTAACCGTCAGCTACGTAAACAAACTGGCAAGACGTGGCGTGACAACTACACAGATCTCAATCTAGCTTAAACCTTGAATGAAGTGGAATTTCTCCTAAATGCTATTCAATAGAACAGTTAATAGTGTAGACAAATCAGTAATATTTACAACAAGTTAAATGTTTTGTTAACAAATGTATACCCTCCCCATTTGAAACACTCACTCCCATGAAATGACTTCTGAAATACCAAATTTATTTGCTTTCAATTTAAATCTAAACTTTTCGTAAACTCAAAATGAGAAATTCTATTTTTTAGCGCTGATATTAAATTTTACCTAACAATAGCCACAGCGAATTTTGTAATTTTTAGCCTTAAAAATAATACTTACTTATTAAGTACGTCTTAAAACACGCTTATTCAATTAGTTTATTATTTTGCAATATACTTTTAAAGTGTTTCTCTGTTTTTTCGCATTTTGACCACTTTAAGGTACGTTTTGCTTGGTATCGGACCTCTTTAAAACGGACCTCTTTAAAACGGACCTCTTTCAAACGGACACTCCCCTAATCTAATTAGCTCTTTATATCGAGGCTCTACTGTAAGCACAAGTCGGTTGCAGGCTATTGTCTTAGTCGGAGATATCTTCAGGAACTTTAATCCCTTCCAAACCTCTTTTATATGTTTAAAGTCACTGATTTATCAGCCTGTTTGTTACTTTTGCTTGTTAATACAACAATATATAACCCATACATAAACAAAGGTAGGACGCGTGTGTCTATTTATTTCTACCCAGGACATAATATAAGGACTGCACTGTGCATTCAGGTTTATGCAACTGATTTGTTCAAACACAGGAATAAAATTGAGTAAGTTACAGTAAAATACAGTTAGGTGGTACCAAAACCATGGAACTGCAGGTAAATCAAGGTTCCATCCATGAAGAGATAAATTAATGGTCCCATTTCGTCATTCATATTAGTACAAGTGTATAGTGAGGACCAATTAACCGTGCACTTGACCTTGAGAGATCGCTGTAGGCGTGGCAGGAGGTAGGGCGTGAGAATGAATACTTTCCTACAAACATGATATTGATTGTGAAAACACTGAATTGTATGAAACGGTCGATATTAGATAAATTCGTTGATAAATTAGCTTCGGTATGAAATAACAATCTTGAAATATGTGTAGACATATCGGATGCAGAAGCTGTTGATGTATTGGACATTGTGAATATGTAACATGTTTTAAGAAGTGGTAGTACACAAGAAATCTCGTGTGATCTATCAGGGCCCAGTGCAGTAATCCGGCAATGCATTGGTACGGATTATTGGAAGGGTTGTTGGTAAAACTACAAATACAGAAATAACCAAAGGGTTGAAAACGACTTACGGATGTATTTATGAAACCTAGAAGAGGAAATTAATAAAACTTTGCAAACAAATGGCACATTCTTCCCGTTAATTGAGCTAGTATAAAATACGGATAAGCGATCCAGTGACTTTAGTGGCAGCAGAAGGTTAGGATCAATGACTTTTACCGGTGATTTTAGTGGC
>JBAIZL010000003.1:46936841-46954341 GCA_036971475.1 Prosapia bicincta
TAAAATCTTACAACTACCTCAGTACTGTTTATTTCGGCGCATGCGGTGTTTTTATAAAGGTTAATGGAATAAAAGTAATCTCGAATAATATTCCTCGTGTTGGAACTAGCATTGTCCTTGAATGCCATTTTTTTAAAAATCTCTTTCACTAGTTCACACTCTCTATTTATAAACTATATATATATATATTAGGGATGGGCCGATTCCGATTCTCGATTCCAGGAATCGACGATACTCGATTCTTCATTCATAAAAGTGTCGATTCCGATTCCTATTTTGTTAACTATTAAAATATGTGTGTGGAGTAATTTATTGGAAAAATAATTAATTACCAACTATATCTTATTTATGTATTAGTTGATTTGAATGAATTAAATGATAAAAGTAAACGAAAATATTATTATTTATGAAGCAACAACAATGAAGATCGTAACCATTTCTGGTCGTTTGACATCGCTCGTCTCTCTCTCTCTCTCTCTCTCTCTCTCTCTCTCTCTCTCTCTCACTAGAGCGGGTTCGACACACACTCTCTGCCCCCCCCCACGTGTCTTACTGCCACTGATTCATACATGTCAGAATAAAACACAAAAAAAGTACAGTAAAAACTCGATTAACCGTCACCGTCGGAACCGTGGCCATGATGGTTGAGCGAATAGACGGATAACAGAAACACTGTATTATTCCTCCGAAACTTAACCTTAATAAATTATATTATAGACAGATATCACTCACAGTAATGTAATATATTTGGGAGCGAAAAGAACATAAACACGATTGTAATAGCAAATGGAACTAATTATTACATGATAAACATATCCGCACAGTAGCTACAAATGTAGCAAAATAATGTACATTAATATAAACTTACTTGTGAAGTAGTACGTGTAGTTTAACAAAGCCAACGCGTCACTGCACCGCAATAGCTGCCGACCCAATATTTTAAGCTCATTTTTAAATAATGTGTTCTTATACTTTGTTCCCCTACCATATCTAAGTATGTATATACGTTTCTCATCGTAATATTTATAGAAATACGTGTCGAACCAACTTTCCCAACATACTTTTTTCCTACCGTAAATGAAACGTAAATGAACTCCATCGGACCAATTGGCCCGACATTGTTTTTGATTTAATTAAATTTTATTATCTGTGCAACACTGTTTTAATATTTTTTGTGTTTTGTGTAAACAATAAACCACAAAACCACAGTTTCATGTTCCGGTTACCCACATAGTAAGTTGACTGGCGATAAAAACGTTTTGGCGCTTATCACTGAGATATACACGTGTCACATGTGATTGATTTGTGAGTTTATAAATATTTTGAATATAGAACTAAAGTGTAATATATTCTCTCTCTGATAAGTAATGCTACAGGTCCAGTAAATACTATCCAAGATTCATATTAAGTAAAAGTTTTAACACTAAATAATGTACTTGTAAGGAATTTACGTTATAATTTACTTCCTAGTAAGGATGAGTTTATCTAAGTGTATCAATGTTTGTACTTAACTTTCGCAAAGTCCGTTTTTAAGGATTATTTTACAACTAAATATTTAGTCAATATTTCCGACTTACTTTTAAGGGTTTGTCAAATTTTGAAAACAGTAGTGAAAATCATTACAATACCTCATAACAAATATGTGTGTCGGCCCGTAACTGCGGACAAAAAGCTCTTGGAATAACATCATGTTTTTAATGCTGTCGGCGTCTATCTATCAAACAAAATTCATCGTAATTATATCTGTAAGTAGTGTGAAGCTTGTTGTTTAATACAGTGGCTTCATTTTTCCAAAAGTAGCAACACCAACTCTAGTACGAATAAACATAAAACGGTTCAGGGTACTGGCCGTCGGGTCAATTGGATGACGGTAACATAAACTGACGGTTAAAAGAGTGACGGTTAATCGAATTTTTACTGTTCTATGTCTCAACTTTACAAACTAAAATGACCTATTACTGAAGTTATATTGATTTCACATCCTGCTCAATTTTATAACTTTTTCTATTTAGCAAATGTATTTATCCAGTAATAAATATTTTTGTTTTACTAAGAATACAAATAAGTCGTCATTCCTAGTGATTTACACATCGCCTTCACATGATCCATTGGCAGTTGGCATTACTTTTCTGCTAAAGTGAATACAGCATCGTGGTATCGCGCCCGCCATTCTATTGCGTTGTGGTTTTGTCTCAACGTTGGTAATTGATCAGTTTTAAGAATTTTAAGTTTTGTATAACTACATTTGATCGTGGTTGAGTTGTTATCGGTTATTGATTAAGTGTCAGTTTTGTTATCTTTAAATTTATTTTAATTGCCTAATTTTTATTCATTTGTGTTTTAAGGTATTAGGCTACTAACATGAGTTTAAAAGATAAAAAATGTTATCTGTGGTTTTTTTACATCTGGAGTCGGAAGACAGTGCTAAAGCCAGATGTAAATTTTGTAAAAACTAATTTTAAGGGGTGGAAATTCACATAATACATCAAATATGAAAAGCACTTAACAACATTCATTTTGCCCAAATTTATCAACAAAAAACATCTATACTTGAAGCAACTTTATCCTCAGACACAGGACCTATAAGTGATAGTCGGTTAAAAATCAACTGGGATTGAGTAATAAATACAAAATAGGCCTGAATTAGTTGCACTTGTTCCAGACACCTGCAGAAAAAAGGTCCCACCAGATGTGGAGAAGGTATGCCTTACTAATCCAGAATGTTGAGGAAGAAGGTACCCCAGGGGAATTGACAGTAGAAGAAGGAGTAAAGAATTATCTGGGGGAACCATTAGCCAGTCCAGATTGTGATGTTGGGAAGTAATGGGCAGTACAGAGTGCCAAATACCCTCATTTGTGCAATGGCAATAAAATACCTGTCTGCCCACTCGCGACAGTGTTTGCTGAAAACATTTTCTCAACTTCAGGAGTTATAATGTGACAAGCGACGAAATCGGCTTGGCCCACAACGTGTTCAAATGTTTGTGTTTTTTAACAGAAACGTACATTACCTGCCAGACTTTTAAATATTAAAAACTACCCTATTTGTATCAAGTTTTTACTTTTTATGTTGTTCGTTTGTTTTAAATTTTTGTTTTGTTTTGAGTGACAATGCAAATAGGCTTAGGTATTTTTTCAAACTTCATAAAATAGTGTAAAGTTCACATTTTTAACTCTAAAATAAGTCATTACCTTTATCTGATATGTTTTTATGCTTTTAAAAATTCCTATTGATAAATCAAGGTTGAAGGTTTTGTGTAGCCTATTACATTAAAACAAAACTTTTAAAAGGTTTTGCCGTATGACCAAGATGTTAACTAAATTAATTATTAGAGACCTAGCATGTAAGCTAATATAACTTGAAAGAATCGAGAATCGAGTAAAGAATCGAGAATCGAAAGGAGAATTTTAGATATGAGGGAGTTTTTCAAATATTAATTTAAAAAATTAATTATCTCGCTCGGATTCGAACTGAATGACATGTTTGAAATTTAGCATTGAGACACTGAGCCGATTTCCCATAGCCAGACACCTATTACCTAATGATGTGTGAGAAACTATAAGAGAAAGATTCCTTGCAATAACGAAGCATTTTAAGAAATTGTTAGAATGAGAAATTATAAGTCACATATCAGCTTCATAAATTGGACACGAAAAAAAGAAAGCAAATAAATAGTAACAAAAAAAAATTGAAGTCTAACTGTATAGAGAGGGAAATGAAAAATTTCAAAGAAATTAGTATTCTATTTTGCCAATTAATATTGTTATTCTGACATATTTATATACATATTTATATTAATTGTAATTATAAAATAAAAAGTAGTTTAAATAAAACTTTTCCTTGTTGTCCTCAGTAGGAATTGACTTGAAAAAAGGCGTTTTTAATAATACTTGTTTGTTTGAGACAGTAAATAAATTGTTTGACAGATTGAGCGCATCCGAGACGCGACAGAAGCAGAGTTTGCTTCGCTTTTGTCATTCCGGTATTTGCTTTTAAACAATTTTTAAAAAAACCGCTGCATTTCCAATTATAAATCTCTTAACGTTGAACAGAAAACAATGTAGATTGAAGTAAATGGTTTCTATACAGATTTTATTATCACTGAAACAAATTATAAGGTCCAATAAGGTGAAGTGAATTGGTTTATCTGTGCACGTTCGTGTGTTTAGAGGATTATGAATCCATCACAGATGAAACTATTTCTCTCCTTTTGTCCATCCGCGTTAGGTGGGGAGGGCGAGCGATGTTTTAACACAGATTAGGGGGGGATGCTTTTAAAAACTGTTTTGTACGTATCCAAAGCATGGAATTAAAACTAAACTTAGGCGGATAAAACTTTTTAACCAAATGAAATATCGCCCACGATAAAATAATCATATAAAAATATATGCAAAAGACATAAACAAGCGTCACAAATTAACCATTTATTTACCCATACGCGTTTCAATTAGGAAGTCATTATCAGTGAGTGTTGCTACTACAAACTCTTACAACTTTTGACACTGCAAAGCAACACCTAATGATGATGATGACATTGAAACTCGCATGAGTCAATAAATGATTAATTTTGTGAGTCTTGTATATGTCTTTACTTGTTTGAACACGACCTTACAAGCTAAACTCGAAGAATAGATGTACAAATATATGTGTTTGTATTTTTTAGTGAACTGCCTCGCGGGCGTCACAGTGTGTTACTCGAAGCACATATATCTTGATTGGGGCAATTTAACACGTTTACAGACATTTCCCCGCAAAACCCGGCCCTTTTTACCCACAAATCACAGAACCTAATGAAAGTCGTTAAAATACTGTAATATTTACACAGACCGCAAACTACTAACCCCATCACGGATACAACTAAATATTGTTATTATTAATAACAAATTTTGAGCTTAGTTTGTGAGCAAAGGTAGTTAATAACAAACATCAAATCATAGCCGTGATTTATTTTCTCATAAGCTTTTCAGTGACTATAATTATGAAATATTTCTTATAGTATAGATCTTGTGCAGTTAGATAAAATGAGGTTTCCTTCTTATTGAAAGCCGCAATGGGTAAATAATTTTGAGCTGGTGTTACAGGTTTGTCTGTAACATAAACTTACCTACTTACTAGCCAACGCCCGCCCTTGGCTGTTGAGCCATTTGGTGACGCGCTGACCAGTAGAGACGAGCTGCCCGCTATACTTCTTCTTCTTGAATGGAATGGTCAAGTGCCGGAGATGCAGGGAGATGTTCTGCGACCATTGTAGTGTAGCCGTGCAGTTGGAAATGTAGTGTTTGGAGAACTTTGATGCGATTTAAATGATCTGACAAGTAATCATGGCCTGTTTTCATGCGGAATGCAGTAACAGCAACAGCTTGCGGGAGATTGTTTCCAACAGGCCCAGTGGCTTTCCCATTTCTTTACCAGCTGCCTCTTGCGTTAGATGCTGTCGGATCCATTTCTCTGTTGCAGCACTTATTTGCAGTTTAGGAGATTTTAGAGATGGTTGGCATCCAGGTTGTTGGAGTGTAAACCCTTTCCTTGCTAGTTTGTCAGCTCTTTCATTTCCCAAAATGTTGACATGGCTGGGGATTCATTGACATTTGACAAAAGCCATCCTTTTTGTCCGAGTGTATGTAGAATTTGTCGGCACTCTAGTGTTCTTGGGCAATCCGTTTTTGTGTTATTTGATAGGTTATGGATAGCTGCCTGGGAATCAACCAAAAAGACTGTGTTTATAGGCTGGTCGATCTGCTCTAGCTCCTTAGCCGTGTCCGAGATCGCAGCAACTTCAACACCGTCGTAATTTCTGAGAGGTGCACCCACTGGGAGAAAACCTTCAAATAGTCGACCAAAGTAGCCTGGTCCTGTTTTCCCTGTTCGTGGTATCGAGGATCCATCGATATTGTAACATAAACGTTTGTTTTTATTATTGATTGTTTGGTTATTTTTAATTTTAAGGTAATAAATAAAAATTCACTAACCACGTACTTCTGAAGATGATCACCTATAGTTAAATGAAGTAATTTTATAATGTTGATAGTGGGATTTTATTTATTTATTTAGAATTAGAACTCAGTACAGAAATTTATTAGAAACAAGTCGTGTAAACAAAAAGTCAATTCCTACTTAGGTGAGCAAAAAAGAATTATTTTAGTTACTTTTTATTAAATAATTACAGTTATTATAAATAAAGTACCTAACCTAACGTTAAAACAGCTGTTCCACCAAATAATCTATAACATAAAATCACCTGTTTTGTGTAATCATATATTATTACTTGTTTTAAGTCAATAGGGACGAAATAACTATATTGCATACCTTGCCCCTTTTGTGAAAAGTTTTCTCCCCATGTAAAACTAAAATAAATTCATTTTAAATTTAATTAACCAATTGTTATCCACTAAAAGCTTAAAACATTCTATTTAAAATTGAGTGGATCAATGCAAAAGTATTATTTTAAGATTAAGAATTTGTACAAGATGTAGGCTATATAAGGAGTGTGAACTAGAAGTAATGGGAAATGAAGTTTGTTTAAACGAGTCTTATTTTTTGATCTATGATTCTTTTAATAATATCCTCTGAGGATGATTGCGTTGTAATTAAAATTTACACAGGAATTTAAATTAAACGAGTTTATGATTATGAAGTTTTATTTACTTAGAATGAAATCTATAATATAAAACTTAATTAAACTCGCGACGCAAAGTAGCGTTGACAATGTCTCAGTTAATATTAGCAGTAGAACATTGGCTATGTTATTATTTCTGTACGCTATTTGTTTAATAACTTGAAAAGGCAAGAAATTAGTTGTAGAAACGTTGCTCAGTTAAATAATCATTCTATACTCGATGTGACAACCATCGTTTTATTCTTAATCATTATATACCTTCTATTAGCGCACACACTCCTTATATATCTTGTAAAAAATTTTAAATTGTTAATAAAATAGGTTTTTATTCATTCAACCACGTTCAAATAAAATTTGTTAAACCTATAGTGGATCACAATTGTTTAATACAGGTTCCAAACATTTACTCATTATTAAAATTTAAAAATTTGATGTCTTGTTCGGATTTGAACAGTAGATCTACATGTTTGAAACCCAGCACTTATAGCACTGAGCTAACCTTTCCGGAGCTAAAAGTTGCCTAAAGATGTACTGTATGCAATTATAAGAGAAAGGTTCCTGGAAATAGTGAAGCATTACAAGAGATAGATAGAATGAAAAGTTATAGACCATCATCAGCTTCATAAATTAGGAAGAAAGAAAAGAAAGCAAATAAATAGTAACAAACAAAAATCAAAGTCGAACACCATATATTAGAAAACTGCAAGAAATTCGCTTTATATTTTGCCATTTAATATTGATTCTGTTATATATATATATATATATATATATATATATATATATATATATATATATATATATATATATATAGTTTCGTAAGCCGAATTTTGAGAGAAAAATTGTGAGAGCATGGAGAGTCGTACAGAGCTGGAAAATGGCTCTTAATTAAAGGTATTGACACGGAGGAGCGGGGAAAATATACGTTTTTATCAATTTACAACATTTATAAGGGTTTGAGGAACTTAAATCTACCAAAAATGTCCATAAGAAATACATTGCAAAGAAAAAAAGCTGAGTATGATATTCAAATATTTCAGCTGAGAAACAGCTGTACAAATATTATATTAAAAACAGCTGAGAACAAATATTTTAACAGTATTAAAGGTTAATTAGACATATGAACTTTGGATCAGGTTTAGTTAATGGAGTACGTCATACTAGATATGTTTGACAAGTGTATTAAATAAAAAATAATCACTGGTTCTAGAAAAGGAAACATCATATTTTTACCAATAAATAAATTAATATCAACAGATTCTAACATGCTATTTCAAACAAAATAAAACCAATTTCGTTTAAGACTTACATTTTCAATTACTACAAGTAAGGCTTCAATCGACCAAACCTGTTTTTACCTGTGTTTACAAATGCTCTACTTTATGTTGCACTAAGTGGAGTAAAATCTCAAGATGGATTAAAGATTGAAAGCACATTCTCAAAAAATATAGTTTAAGAAAACATTTTGATATGAAAAGTTGGAATTGTATTAAAAATAAAATTGTGCAAAAGTATAAAAATTGTTTCAATATGAATAGGGGCATTTGCCCCTACAAGCTCCTAGTATACATAAATAGACAAATTTGTAGACATATTTATATTAATTGTAATTATTTAATAAAAAGTAACTTGAATACAAATTTTTTTGTCGATCTCAGTAGGAATTGACTTTAAAAAATTTGTCTTCTATATTACTTCTTTTATATTTCAAACTTCTTTGCTGTACTCACTTTATGTATTAAGCTTCTTTGTGTTTTTACGCGATAGGATAGTATAAACTACCATGTACATGCTATACTACAAGGAGTGTCTTGTAACATAGGGACGCAATGCGGCTAGAGAAGAATAAGGTAGATACAGCTTCGCCAGGTCTGAGATTTATTCTACATTGTTTACACGCACCTTTATTTCCTTTCTCGTGAGAAATGTTTAATGTATTACATTGAACGATAGATTTAAACAGTTTTTTTGAATGGAAATTACTATTTTTCAAATGAATATTTAAACGAGTAAGCTTTGCCGTGATAAACGAATTCTGCCATCAACATAATTTAAACAGATTCCTTTTGTGTTGAAAAAAGAATTTCTAACGTTTTTCTTACAAGCGGGGGCTGGCTTTGTAACGTTTAATTCGCGATTTAAAATATTAAAAATTACGTAAATATTCTTTTTCTTCTCCTTTCCTACAATTTTCCTTATTTATGGAGCAAGATTCGTGTTTATTTGTTACCTTTTTTTACTTTTTAAACTTTCTCCAGAGCGGATGACGTCACACGATACAGCTATATAAATACATACATCTACTAATTTGCCACTTCAACTTTAGGAATGCTGGATTTCTGTGACTCTCAATTACAGCTTCTATTCTGTGGCCGTATATACTCAAGCTGGGGCTTATATTTTCAAATAAATTACTTATATATATTGTAACAAATCATGAATGCTCGTAATATTGTTATGCATATATTTTTTTAGGTAATATGAAAAGTGTTTAGACAAACTTACTTATTATCTAAATAATAAGCTATTAAATAATTTTCTCATTTATCTTTTAAAAACTATTTTGATACTTTATTATAAAATTCGTTTACCATTGCTTCTATTACTTCACACTCTCCTTTTACATATCTTGTTCAAATATTCAACCAATATAATACTTCTTTTCATCTGCTCAAGTTTAATTTTTTTTGTAAACTTGTATTGGATGACACTTGATGTTAATTCAGTTTATTTCAAATAATAATTAATTAGTTTAATTTAAATAAATAATTTTAGTTTTAATAGCAGAAAATAACGTTTTACCGAAGAGGCAAGGTAAGCAATATAGTTGTTTCATCCCTTTTTGCATAATATAATTGTTAACATATGATTTCATGAAACAGCTGATTTTATATTTTAGGTTTTGAGGTAGAACAGCTGTTTTAACTCTAAAGCTAAGTAACTTTGTTTATGTTAATTAATTGTAAATATTTAATAAGAAGTAAGTAGAATAGATTTTTTTTTGCTGGCGTAAGTTAGGAATTGACTTTACTTTTTTTATATTGTTTATTATATAAAAAAATTATAATATGATAAAATACTAATAATAAGTACCAAGAATTCTCAGTAGTATATACATATATATATATATATATATATATATATATATATATATATATATATATATACACACACACATATATATATATATATATATATATATATATATATATATATATATATATATATAATATTATGCTATCAAAAAGTCTCTTTAGATTACGCCCTAAAAGTTCGTCTTTACTTTATTGTTCATACTCCCTTCTATGTTCTCTCACACCACATAAAATTGTAAGTAGCTCACTGTATTATAGTATGTGTAAAGAGCTTGGTTGTACTGCCAAGGCTTTGCGAACCGAGAATGCTAATGTAGCCGCGGAGGGACTATATGAACACACTGTATATTAACTCTAATTTACTTCAAACTGTTTTTCTACTATTATAGGGCGTGAGGTTTAACTGTGTCCCTCGTTCTGCTGTAGCATTTGACTACTAGCAAAACTGAAAACATTATACAATACACACATCGTCTCTTTCGTAATCACGTCTTATTCTTTGCAGAAGCAGAGCAACACGCTTAAAGATATGTCTACATCAAACTATTACAGTATTACCATTTAGTATATTAGAGCTGTTTACACTTTAAACACGACACTGATGTTTTCTGAAGTGTTTGGTTTTGACCCCGCACTGCAAGCCCAAGCACTTGGCGATCTCAAGGTCAGAGACAAAGTTACACTTTAATTTTACTAACCTCATTTTCTATTTATTGACATGATATCCATTACGTTTTCGATATTGTCAATTATTTATTATATAATTATTAATTTAAAAACATTTTTGTCTGAGATTCTGATATTATAATACAATTTGATATGCTATATTTAATGTAAAATTTTCTGTGTGATTTTTAAAAACCCTTGAATTTTTAAAAGTGGCAACGATATTTGGTAAAAGTTTTTCCTGCAGTTGTCAGTAATGCAGTACTCGTCTTACTATAAACTAACTGAAGGGTGTGTTTTGTTGCAGACGAATGGTCGTCCCACAAGCATGCTCCCCTCGGCGGCAATCTCGTACCACAGTTGGACTACGTACTGGACCCTAGGGAGTTGCAAAGTTTTGCCGTGCAGATAGCGCGCGGAATGGCGTTCCTGGAAGAGAAACAGATCACGCACAGGTAACTGAATGTTTGGATGAATCTGTAGATTGAACCTTCTCAATGCCCAACTGTAGCTGGATTATACGAAGTGATATTGTCCTTATGTTTGGATAGCGGAGTATATACGTCTTCCAACCCTGGCTGGAAGCAAGTCTGCACTGCCTAAGCGCCCATAGCTTTGCCTAACAGGGAGTTATAATGCCTCTTCTTAAACGCTCTCTTTGTTCTTCTTATCCTTACTTCCTCTCCTCTTCTACAAACTCCAAGTACATTTTTAAAACTTTTAGGCCATGACACTTAATTTTAATAGGTTTTTTTCAATTAATAATTCATTAGTTAAATTTATTGAATTAATTTTAATTTTATATGGGATAAA
This sequence comes from Prosapia bicincta, assembly GCA_036971475.1. Classification (NCBI taxonomy): domain Eukaryota; kingdom Metazoa; phylum Arthropoda; class Insecta; order Hemiptera; family Cercopidae; genus Prosapia; species Prosapia bicincta. The sequence continues at coordinate 46,948,030 of JBAIZL010000003.1, forward strand.
AGCTTTTCACAAAAGGGGCAAGGTATGCAATATAGTTACTTCGTCCCATACGGCTTAAAATAAGTAATAACATGTGATTTCATTAAACAGCTGATTTTATATTTTAGGTTATGTGGCAGAAAGCTTTTTATCATAGGTTATGATACTTTATTCATATTGATTGTAATTATTTAATAAAAAGTAACTAAAATGAAATTATGCATTGCTGACTTACGTAGGAATTGTCTTAAAGCAATTTTTGTTATTATTTTTGTTTAAGACGTCTCAGAAACTTGTTAAAATTGTGTTTAGCAGTTTTTTTCTTATGTTTTAAAATACTTTTTTTTAGTTCGAAAAAGTTGAAAATATTTACATTTTTTTCGAATCACATGTCAAAGAATTATGACGATAGAATTTCAAAAGAGTAAAAATTCTGCTTTTAATTTTTGTCAGCATCGTTTTAAGCAACGACATTCGTGAGCGAAGTTGTACATTTGTAAAAAAGTTTACAAATTTTTTTTGTAATTACGTCTGCTACTCACGCTAAGCACTTTACATGAATGTTAAAGGAAAAGACTGAATAAATATGTTGCAGAGACCTGGCCGCCAGGAACATCCTGATAGACGATAAGAAAACCTTGAAGATCTCGGACTTTGGACTATCGCGGTCTGGGATCTACGTGAACACAAGGAAGAAGAAGGTCCCGTTGAGGTGGCTGTCGGTGGAGGCCGTACGGGACAGCTTGTATTCCAGCAAGAGCGACGTTTGGGCCTTCGGGATCGTCCTGTGGGAGATAGGCACTCTGGGTAAGTCCTTTGCTTCCGGCCGTTGCAACATTGTGACTGCTGTTTCTACGAAGAGAATTTCTTTCTCTTCTGTAGCAGAAGAATTTTGATTTAAATAGATCAGGTATTTTTTACAATTTGTAGGATAATGTTACGCAGTGCAACTAATCTCCTTTGTAAACTTGTTGGTAACTGAAGCTATAATTTTTTTAGTTGTTTCTTTCTAATATATTTAATTAATTGGAATCCTGATGCAATCGTTTGTTAGTAATAAATAACTATAGTGAAGAAATGTTGAATTTTAGAAATTTAAAAGTTAATAATGACATTACTTGGTTTATCCTCAGGGGGATTCCCGTATCCCACAGTGGCCGATTACGACTTACTGAATTTCCTCCTGCAAGGAAAACGCTTAGAAAAGCCAGAAAACTTCTCGCCTGAGCTGTAAGTTATGCAACACACACACACGCGCGCGTATACTTAACACACACACTCACACACACATACATACACACACACACACACACACACACACACACTACACAAAAAATGTAACTTTTTGTAGTTACAAAAACATAAATGTGTATTTTGTATGAAAAATACATCACCCAAAAAAACAGTCAAAATGGCCTCTTAATTTTATCTCCAAAAAATATTATTCCTTCGATTATATACCCTTAAGTTCCCTCTATTATCCAACCTAAGGTTCCCTCTCTATTATCCCACCTTAAGTTCCCTCTATTATCCAACCTAAGGTTCCCTCTCTATTATCCCACCTTAAGTTCCCTCTATTATCCAACCTAAGGTTCCCTCTCTATTATCCCACCTTAAGTTCCCTCTATTATCCAACCTAAGGTTCCCCCTCTATTATCCAACCTTAAGTTCCCTCTATTATCCAACCTAAGGTTCCCTCTCTATTATCCAACCTTAAGTTCCCTCTATTATCCAACCTAAGGTTCCCCCTCTATTATCCAACCTTAAGTTCCCTCTATTATCCAACCTAAGGTTCCCTCTCTATTATCCAACCTTAAGTTCCCTCTATTATCCAACCTAAGGTTCCCCCTCTATTATCCAACCTTAAGTTCCCTCTATTATCCAACCTAAGGTTCCCCCTCTATTATCCAACCTAAGGTTCCCCTTCTATTATCCAACCTAAGGTTCCCTCTCTATTATCCAACCTTAAGTTCCCTCTATTATGCACCCTAAAGTTCCCTCTCTACTATCCAACCTAAAGTTCCCTCTCAATTATCCACCCTAAAGGTCCTTCTCAATTATCCACTATTTAGATTACCCTCGACTTTCTTCCGTAAATTTCCCTCTCTTTTAGTAGATAAATAGGGTAGCCTAAACCTCCCTCTCTACTATCCAACCTAAAGTTCCCTCTCTATTATCCACCCTAATGTTGATCTCTATTATTCACCCTAAAGATTCATTTCGATCGTCTTCCCCACAGGACCTCCTTGATTGTCCCAAAGGATCTTACTGAGCCAGAGTTATGTATTATTGTTTGACTTTGCAGATACTCCTTGATGACCATTTGTTGGTCGCATTCGGCAGACGATAGGCCCAGTTTCGCCGATATCGTCGCTTACATGGACCAAAAACACCGCCAACAGGTGTACGTAGACTTGAAGCCGGACCACCAGTTCCCTCCGACGGAGCAGACGTTCAAAGCAAATACGAAGGTGTAAATATATAAGGGTGTGTGTAAATAAATGTTTTTTTTTAATTTTCTTTGTTTTTTACCTGAAATAATATCCTATACTGTACAAATGTAAAGGGTTTTCAAATTGGAAAAAGTGGAAAATACTTCAAGCAACAACAACAAAGGCGAATAGGTTTTTGTGACGGTTGTACACAGTTGTGATAAGAAAAGGGTCAATATATAGAGAAAAGAACAATATAATTTAAAAATTTATATAATAAATTAATTTATAAAGTATATTGTCTTTGCCTGACGAAATATCTCAAACACAAGGTAGTATGCGCACAAGTGGAAAATGGAAGCAGAATTTTGTAATATCACTTCTATAATTTTTAATTAAATTTGGTTTATTACGATCAAACATTGAAATTACCATTAATTAAATTTAAAACACCGCTCTACGTTTCTACTCCCAGTTGAAATCCTCTTCAGTTGTGAAAAATTAATTTATTATATTATCCTGAAATAATTCATAAATTCGCACATTTAAAACAATACAAATCACAAATACACGGAAAACAAATGAAACCAAATGTTACAAGATACAGTGTTGGATTTGCATTGTGTTACTTGCAAATTTATGTTGTTTGATGGAAAATAATATAATGATTTTTTTCATGTCCTGGTGATAATTCCAAGAATAATTACAACGTAAATGAGCGTGTTTAAAACTCAATAAGAGGCGGTTTTATTTTTGTTCTAGAATTGCTCAAAATAAATTAAACGAAAAAAAGATTTTTTTAATATTTTAGTAACATATATTATTACATTCCTTCTTCTAGTTCACACTCTTCTGATATATATTTTGTACAAATTTTCAATGGTTAATAAATTACGTTTTTATTCATCCAATCAAGTTTAATTACGTTCTTTTATAGTGGATGACATTTGATGTTATTACAGTTTTTTCAAATATTTATTCAATAATTAAATTATAAAAATTTGGGAGTATAAGTCGAATTCGGACTGAGTATCTTCATATTCAACTTGGCACTGAGCCAACTTGCTCATAGCTGGACTGTTTTTCAAAGAAGTATATTAATTTTTTTTGTTGCTCACTTCTGGTTCTCATTAAAATCTCCATTGTAAAACCTTAAATTGTTGCCATGGTTACCACACAATATCGTAAATGCTTAAGGATTAAGAATGAATGACAAGAATAAAATAAACAAACAAACTGGCTTAACGGTATCGACCCTTGTTTCACAAACGTGCGATGCGAAAGGAAAGCGAAAAGAAACTACAACATAATGCAAGCGACGAAAAAAAAAGAAAACGAATAAATAGTAAATAACAAAAATAATAGTCCAGCACTATACATAGAAAGGAAAATGGTAAAATGCAAGGAAATTTACTCCCTATTTTTCCAATTAATATTGTTATTCTGACATATATATATATATATTGTAATCCTTAGATGAATTATTTTTTCTTGTTGAATATGTGTGGTGAAATAAAATAACTATCATAAAGAAGAATATACGAGTATTACTTCATTTTGTTGTTGATTGAAGCTTCTCGCTAATTTACATTATTAGCATTTTTAAAATTTATAAATCACTGTCCAGTTATGTGACTAGAGTAAGACTCTGTTGACTACGGTAGGAATTACTTTAAAAAAATTGCCTATATATCTTGTTTTTATAATGGTGTTTATGTCCCTCAATTTACAATACCGAGTATAAATTTACAATTCAGTGATTTGATTTTTCGTGTTTCGGACCATTTGTAGCATCTTCATAGTTAAATCAATCTAAACGTACTCAACTTGCTATGATTGCAGTAATATAAACATAACTTTAATAAACCCCAGAAAATATATATAAGGGGATCCTTTTAGGAAGTTTGCCTTCCCACTTGGTCATTTTTACCTTCCTAAGAGGACGAGGATATACACAATACAGACGCGGTAGAAAAAGAAATAAGACGTCGCCATAAAGGGAGATATGTTTCAAACCCCTTTGAAATATATCTGGTTATACAGTCAGTGTCCCTCTTGACCATGATTGCGTTCTTCCTGTAGGTTACTAAGTAATTAGATCCGCTTGTGTACAGGTGCAGAAGGACTCAAATTGAGGACATAACGCTTGTCGTGTGGAGGAGCGTATGTCTGAATTAGTCCTGCTCTCTAGTAGGTCATAGAAAGGGTCAGTCCTTTCTTCAAGGAGTGCTCCATCCTTGTAGGTAGGTAGATAAAGGAGGCCGTTTAGAATGAATGGAAAAAGCATGACGAAGAAAAAAAACATGATAAAAACCTGGTGCAGGAAATAGAAGATATGTCATCTGCCAGGCAGGGACAAGTACAAGAAATTATCAAACACTGATGTGTAAACAATATTCGAGTTGGTTTGTGAGTGAAAGTTATAAATAAAAGAATAAATATGCTACAACTCACAATTGTAAAAACTTTATTATCAGGCGCGTTTCAATGACAATATGTTATCATCTTCAGTGATGCTACACAATTTAAAATTATTTGAAAAAACTAAACATAACCTATATATGTTTGTTTATGTACTAAACCTAACATCAGCTGAAGTTATGTTTATTTTTTTCAATTAAGTTAAAAATGTGTAGCATCACTGAAGATGACAAGTTGGAATTGAAACTCGTATGCTAATAAGGTTTGTATAATTGTGAGTCGTAGCATATTTATTCTTTTATTTATGCACTGACGTGGTTAAAAAGAAGTTGCTGCATATATAATAAGCTTAATTTTTTAGCTTTAAATTTTCTTTGGGTGGTCAGGGGTGGGGATCACATCGGGGGGTTTGTAAATTTATTTTAAAAAACTCCCTGTTGTGGGGCCGAATCTAAGCTTGAAATCTAGGTATAATATGAGTAGCGGAGGTCCTGGTAAAATGAATGTTTGCGATAATTTCCTATCCAGTATCACCAACGCTCTAGTCGCCTAATATGTGAACTAAATTGAGAAGACAAAGGATCACCACAAGCCCCAGTGCCATAGTGTCGTTTTGAGCTTAAGGACTGTGTGTGGTTTGTATTCGTTGCTTCTGTACACTTATTCAGGGTATCTTTGGAAGTTTACTAAAGATGACGTAATGATGGAAACACTTTTATGTTATAAGCTTACTTGATTGCTTATTTCTTTCTCTTCATAACTTTTTTTGCAAAATAACAAGTTTGACGATTGTGGGTTATTTCAGTACTTATTTTTAAAATAATGCAGACCGGCAAAAGCGAATAGGGCAAAGTGGATGGGTTTTCACTTTGCCCAGGTATATTTTATACATGTATACTTTACTCATCATACAACAAAACTAGCAAATAAATTATTTAAAACAACTATGAAAGGAAGACAAGCCAAGCTAGATGGTCTGAAGAAAGTTTAAAATTAGTCATAAAATCTATTTATGATGACGATTCCATTTCAAAGTCGTCAAAACCTTACAATATTCCCTTTGTGCAGTCTTTGCAAAAACGGGATTTAAAGAGGCCTTAAAAAGAAAACAAAAGCAATACCAGTTGTCAATAATAAGAAAAAACTCAAAATTTTAAAAGAGAAAAACAAATAGTTGTTTCATTTGCCAGGGAAAGTACGACGACCCCCCCCCTTCCCTGGATGACTAGATACAGTGCGGGCATTGTCTTGAATGTCTTGAGGTTGTTTGCGGATTGGGATCATATTTCTTTGACCTATGTCACGTTAGTTAAAGTTGACGAACAATATAATTACTTTTGAATCTTCTTGATGTTAAAAATTTTAAGAGTGTAAAGTATATTTATTAAAATTTTTTGGCGTAATGTAGACAATAAAGTTGAGAGTTATTTTGTAAAATCAAATATAGAGATATTTTGTGCGTGTGTGCATTTTTTCACAA
>JBAIZL010000003.1:46959341-47014341 GCA_036971475.1 Prosapia bicincta
TGTGTGTGTGTGTGTGTGTGTGTGTGTGTGTGTGTGGGTGTGTGTGTGTGTGTGTGGGTGTGTGTGTGTGTGTGTGTGTGCGCGCGCGCGCGCGTTTAAGGAATCAACACATTCCCTATTACAACTGACCTCACCAGCAATAACACTCTCCCTATGCTCATTGAAGAAAACTCGAGAATTCTGCCTGAAATTTTCAGATAAGTCTCGGTATTTCTAGCTTTCGACATATACCCACCGCCAGACCAAACTAAATACTCCCCAAAGAATGGTTATGCGGAACGAACTGCTACTGTTACGATTCTTGCAGACAAGAGTGTAGGGTATTCCCAACTCAAATCTTTGGAGGATACAAGGACTTCAGGAACATGTCGTGGTTCCTTGTATAAGAGACTTTCATGTAAGTCTGATATCAACAAAGTAAACGCCTCCGCCTCAGATTTCCGTTTCGTTAAAGTTTTTAGAAGTGCAATGAAAAGCAAGAACTTTCCATTCCGCCTTTTTCACTTATTCTGCTTAATTATTCGAAGTTAATGAGAGTGGAGAAGTATTTACAGATTAATTTACAACAATCTTTTAATTTAGAAGTTTTCATACATGTTTTTAAATATTTGGTGGTTTTTGTAATTTGCAATAAATAACAAACCTGCAGAAATTATTATTTTAAACTCTCAGGTATTAATGGTAACTTTACGTTTTGCAGTCAGCGCCCATGTGAACTATTCTGTATGAACGCTTTTATCTGGTAATTTACCTTTGTGAAGTCTGCACTAACTACATTATATAGATCTGAACTCTAGAACCCAAACAGGTCTCTACATTCGTTGCCTCTTACTGTTGTAATTCGTACAAAACCCTAAAGGAGAACAAGCTCGCACTAATTGTACAAAGAGCGACCATTCACTCTAATGCTTCAGTAAAACGCTCAGCAACGGTCATAAAAGGCATTAAGGGTGGGTCAAACATATTTTAGATACAATTATTTTTAAAAAGTATTATCATCGTTGTTTATTCCAATTTTAATGGATGAGGGCTATCAGGGAATCAAAAAGGTTGAATTCTGGCTGTTGCTCTGCGGGAAGTATTTTATTTCCTTCCTACCACCCATCTCACAACAGATGTCTTCTTGGGACATGCCCTCCCCTGATGGATGAATATTCTCCCAGACAAGACAAGGATATCTGTCCAAGACATATCTTCGTACCCAGCACTCTCCCCGCATTTTTTAAAATTGGGAATGGCGCTACTTGAAGACTTTGATTGTTCTCTTCACCCTCTTCGCTTCTTCTTGAAGGGCTGTTCTCTTCAGTCAAAAAGCGCCAGAGCTGGCGCCCGTTACCTTTCTTATTTTCTCAAGATCTAAAAGATCATGGACACGAAAACATCAACATTCTTATAAATAACTATATGAAGCAACTGTGGCGTAATGTTTATTTTTAAATAAATAAAACCTCTAAACCACAAATAACATTTTATTTAAACCTTATGTACATTTCGATTGCCCAGCAATCATCTTCAGAGGTATTTAAAAAATACCAGAAGTATTATACAAAATGCAGAGTTGTATTTTTTAAATACCTCTGAAGATGATTGCTGGGCAATCGAAATGTATATAAGGTTTAAATAAAATATTATTTGTGGTTTAGAGGTTTTATTTATTTAAAAATATTCTTATAAATAATATTCGAGCTGGTTTGTGAAAGTTATAATTAAAGAATAAAAATATGGTGCAACTCACAAATATACAATTTTTTATTTCAAACGCGTTTCAACGACTAATTTGTCGTCATCCTCAGTGAAGATACACAAATGAAATTAACTAAAATATATATATATATATATATTAAACATAACCTATAAAGTTTTAGCAAAAGTAAAGTTTTTACTTTTGCTAAAACTTTATAGGTTATGTTTAATATATATATATATATATATATATATATATATATATATATATATATATATATATATATATATATATATATATATATGTATATATATATATATATATATATATATATATTTATATTTTAATTAATTTCATTTGTGTATCTTCACTGAGGATGACGACAAATTAGTCGTTGAAACGCGTTTGAAATTAAAAAAAAATTGTATATTTGTGAGTTGTACCATATTTTTATTCTTTAATTATATCAACATTGTTGTTTATTTAAATTACATTTATTCTCATATATGCATGTTGGTTGTTATGTATTGATTGGTAAGTGTTTATCGTTATATCCTAATATTGTTAACTATTTATTACTGTGTATTTACTGTTAACCATTTATTGTTATATCTGTCTTGTCAAGTATTTATTATTATGTAGTTGCTTTCAATGTAATATATTTATTTGCTTTTTTTTGTGAAGTACCTAAAGAGTGATTGGTTACCGTTGTCCTCATCAACTCTTTCACTCCGACTCATCTCGAAGAATGTACCTATGGAAGGTGAAAACCCCTCGCCGCTGTGCAATAGATCAGTCCGACCCCCCCAATCCCCGTCCATCCTACATACATAGTACAAAGTAATGGAGTATGTGGAGCGTGTTCTTGCAGAACTTAATTTATTTATTATCAACATATTTTATAAGAATAATATCTGTTAATGTCAGGCACGTAAAGCTTTATTAAAATATTTATGTTGCCAATTTTATTTGCATTTACGTTCACTATGCTTGTAGAAAACAAGGTCAAACCGATCGATGCAAAATGTCTACATGATCGAAAGTTCCGAAATTAAAACCGCTCTATTTTTTTAAGTCGAGATTTTTAAGTGATTTTAATATCAAGATATAGCTAAAAAACAGTTTTAGTCTCTTTATAATACAAATGTAAATATATCCCATGGAAATATCAATGTTTCCGATATATCGATTATGACAAAATCGGTGAAAAATATCGCCCATAACGCTTTTTGATGTTCCAACTACTCTGTGACGTCATAGTCTAAGCATCACCAGGTCGAGGAAAGGGCGAGCGAGGTAGCATAGACATTACATAGAATTTATTGTTCCAGGAGGAGAAGAAATGCATGGTTATTGTTAACAAGACCGGAAACATAAAAGCTTTCAAGTGCTACAAGGACGAAACCTCAACTGATGGTAAGCTACTAGCTTTTGGAAAACCTGGTTTGTATACGTTCCTACGTAATCCTGCGTAAATCCTGCGTTTGTATACGCTCCTACGTAATCCTGCGTAAATCCTGCGTTTGTATACGCTCCTACGTAATCCTGCGTTTGTATACGCTCCTACGTAATCCTGCGTAAATCCTGCGTTTGTATACGCTCCTACGTAATCCTGCGTAAATCCTGCGTTTGTATACGCTCCTACGACGTAATTATACCTGATCACGATTTATTTCGAATATCATTTCTTTGGCAATTCTATTTTCTGTTGTTCTAATATTATTTTCCTTTTTCAGTGAATTCTCAAATAATATTTTTATATAATGTCTGTTAATAGCAATTAATTTTTTTATATATGCTAATAACAGATCACAGACAACTTTGCTTTTTTTTAAAACACTCAACGTTTCGAAATTCTTTCTGAAATTATTTTTTCAAGAGCTCAATTAAAATTAGTTTAATTAAAATTGAGCTCTTGAAAAGGAATTTTGGAAAGAAATTCGAAACGTTGGGTGTTTTAAAAAATCAAAATTGTCTGTGATCTATCATTAGCCTACGTAAAAAACTGAATTCTTCTTACACTATGAATGACTGTTTTCACGGAAAAAACCTCACAAGACTTTTCAATTCATATTTTAGGTTAAATTAAATAAAAACATATGAATTCTTGCAACAGCTGATTTTGTGTTAGGGATATCTTGTAGAACAGCAGTTTTATCTCGTAGATTAAGTTACATTACTTATTTAACATTGTTAAGTAAAAAGCTACTATTGAATAGTTTTGATCAGTTTATAAATATATTAATTTATTTAAATTTTGATAAATATCAATACAAATGATTCAATATAACGATAATAGTAAGTTATGTATTTTTAATCCAATTTTTGAATTGAAGACATTCTTAACACGTCTGATAAATAATGTTAGGTAATTTCTCATTGCGTAAAATTAAACATTTTTCTCAATTCAAAATATCTGTAGACATAAATCTTCTGTAGGCTTTCCCCTGAGCGTTACAGCTTATTTTCGTTTATTTTGTAAATTGTTCACCCAAAAAAAGCTTTTTCTGTTAAATATATTCTGCTTTCAAGTTTTCGCTTCTGTTGGCTCGTCTCATAGGGCCCTATTTTTGTAATTTCTCCAATTTTGTGTAAGTATTAAATGTTTTCTGAACCTCTTCTGAGTGCATCCCCCCTCTAAGTATCCCTACCCTGCCCGTCCTCTACACGTCACGTCTTGGTGTGAAGAAGCCTCAGGATGAAAGTTTTGTTATTGTGTTTACAGATATTCAAGCACTAATACCAGTACAGTCCATTGAGAACCGTCGGCGCAACATTGTTAGAACCAAACGCTCGCCGCAACAGCAACCCAGCGCTTTCGCCCCTCAACACCAGGACCCTCAGCAGCCGTACCCACAGCAGCAATACCCTCAGCAGCCGTACTACCCGCCTCAGTACTTGCCCCCGGCAAATCCTGACGAGGGAGCCCAGTTCAACAATAACAATACAAATAACAACATTATGTCCATATCCTATGGGCACAGCCATTAACCAATGCATTCATATGTAAAGGTTTCGTAACCATAATAAATATAAGTACACCGACTCTGACTCGTCATTAACCTTGGCTTTACTTTGGCAGCGCCTGGGGCTTAACATTTGCAAAATATGTGGCCGCAATATTAGTGGCCCAAACGTGTCACTCCCTTGGAACAATCATACGATAAGCGACACAAAAATACTGCATTATACTTAATATTGCTATAGTACAAACGAAAGACGAGATCTCCACAATTATGTATATGTACAAATTAAGAGCTGCAGAGATGCCCTTTTGGAGGGAATGTCTAACTAGATTAGATAAGGTAATAAGCAAGGAGATAAAATTCGTATGTTCGTGGGAAGGGACATAACGTATGGTTTCTTATATCGCTACTTATTTGGAATAAACTGTGGTTGAAAAATAATAAATAAGGCCGAAAAACGTCTGGGCATAAATATATTTATTATACCTCTTTTTATTATTATTTGTGTTTAGTTTTTGAGTATTATTTATTGGTTTCCGAAGTTTGCAGAAAGTTAGAACCAAACGAAAGAGAATAATGTAATATAAAATTTCAATGAAGAGTGAAATTAAAATTAGCAAGAATTAACAGAAAACATAGTTTTAGTCAAAAAGAAACTCGTGGGATTTTTGTGGCGCAACAATGTCGTACACTTGGGATTATCTTTGTGACAGGATATTTCAGCAGGTAACTTTTCCACTCCTCGCTCTATCTTGTCTGAGGTTTCACACACACACACACACACACACACACACACACACACACACACACACACACACACACACACACACACACACACACACACACACACACACACACACACACACACACACACACACACACACACACACACACACAAACACATACACACAAACAGTGTGTTCAAACAGTATGTGTGTCACACACACACATTCAGGGCTCATCCCAAGAGATGTTAATAACCCCAACGGAAATAGTAATTTGGTTTTGCATGTCAATTTCAGTTTCAAGTAGACAGCAAAAAAGACATGCATGTCCTCTCATCAGACCCATTTTTTCGGCCTTTTGGACCTATGGAACTGGGCTACCAAAACCCTGCCAGCCGTTGGAGCAACCAACAAAAAACCGAGGTGCCTCCATTCACATGGGCTTGCGGTTAGTATCTTTAACGCCCATGGAAGGATTGGAAAAGATTGCCCATCTACCATATATCAAGAGCGGGATGGAAAAACCTGGCAAGAAAGAAACCCTGCCAGGACAAATCTCACGACAGATCGTGCAGAAACCCTGTGGCTAGGATATCTTTATGCTAAAGATAGGGAGGGATACCTTTTTAATCTCCATTGGATGAAATCGTTTGGGTGACTTGTTTAGCGCTGTTGCCAGGTATGGTTGATAGTCGCTTACCTCTGAGCATTAATTGGCAACCCTGATCGGACAATGTTGTCTAGTTTAATCGTCGAGCTGCCAGTCGATCACCTATCCGAGATTTTCATCTTTCACTCATGGGGCATTTTTTGTCACCGTCCCCCAATTTTGTGCTGTGGACTTTAGTGAGGCTATGGCAGGAATGTTATGCATCTCTGCTTCTGCTGCCTACGCAAAACTGAAATAGCATGTAAAGCAAAATCAGTACTTCCTCTGGAGTTAAGCTGCGACCCGGGGGATGTGCCCCTGTGTTCCCTAGAACTTGCCTGCAAAGCATTATAATATTAGTATTTAAACAATATTTATATTTTATGTCTAGAGTTAGGACATAAAAATAGGTTGTGCCATGGATGTGACTTTTTGGGCTAGAAGTTCTACCCTCTTATTTCCATAGATGCTAACATGGCTTGGGACCATTCGTGATTATTCTCAAAACCTTGCTTTGGAATAACTGGACTCTGCGTGTGCGTGTGTTACCTGCATGGCCCCAGACGGGTGAAGCGTACGTGAGTATGCTGCGCAACATAGATACGTATATAGTAGAAATAGATTATTTATTTCTTAAACTAACTATGAAATGAGATGGAGCACCTACATGTAACATCTTATATTATAAAGATCTTATATTATCTTTTATTATATTTTTACCTCAAAAACTAATTATTTTACTCACGTCCACCGTAAACGTGACGTATAAGATGATGATGTTTGAATTGATGTGTTCCATTTGTAGAATCAAGTGGCACATCAACTTGAGCAACAGAGTAAATTCGTGTCGCAGCAATTTACTTTTAATTGTATTATTGTTGAAGTTGAATCGGAACAATTAGCACAAGTTTCGACATACTTAAGATGGTTTCATTGAACACAAACACCTCCGTTGACGCCTTTGTTCCAACACAACTTGTAAACTTGTTAGGTCAGCTCATCCAAGCGAAGACGTCACGTTGTCAGATATATTATTTTTGTAACTATTTAATTGTTTGAAGTAAGAAAAATGTCAGAGAAAAAGAGTGTTCACCGCTGCATGAGTTTTATAAAGTCTCCACACCACCCTCTCTAAACATGTCGTTTCCGGAGTAATTGTTCTCGTTTGTGAATTCAGAATTACTCACTCAGTGCTTGCATAAAGGCGCCGTTAGGCTCACAAAAGTTTGAGTGTAAAGCTCAGATAAAATTGAGGATGTAGGTGACAAGAATTTTATCGCATGGTTTAAGGAAAATCAAATGTAGAGTTCACAGATGAGTTTAAAAGTAGAAATCAACAAAGATTGAGCGTAGTACCCACAAAAAAGTATATATATATATATATATATATATATATATATATATATATATATATATATATATGCATTTTTATACTAGGTAGGAGAGAGACAGACTTACCTAGTGGCAATAGTTCAAAACTGCAATACCTTGGAAAAAATATATACACACATATAAAAACATATCACACTTTTGAAATATTTCGATCACGCAATGATCTTTATCAATCAAAATAGAGAAAAAGAAAAGACTGAAGGGAACCACAGATGTGTATAAATATCCAAATGTCACAGATTCACAGATTTATAGTTTATGATATAGTACTATATGTTATTTGTATAAATATTGATTTTTTGAAACTAGATATTAATAGTCTGTCAGAAGGAAGGTAAATGGAGTTGTTAAGAATGGTAGAAGTTAGGGGGAAGGTAAAAAAACCTAAAAAAGGGAAAGGGAAGTTGAGAACTACCTAATATATATATATATATATATATATATATATATATATATATATATATATATATATATATATATATATTAAAAGCCTCGAAATTCCGAGTCTCAATTTTTCGAGCTTTCCTTAAATTTCAGCCTATTTTATCTATTTGAAAGAAAATGATGAATCGAGACTTCAAGACATGTTAATATCAATACGGCATCCAAAGAAAATGATTCGGTTTTCCAAGAAATGTTCTTATAAAGTTCTATAAACTGATTTTGTGAATTCTTAATTATAATATTAGAGTTCATTAAAATATCTATTTATTTCTAATGCACTCGTACTTCGATGTAATCCGAAGGGGTCTCAGTCCCATCTACCCCGAATTATCGAGACTCTACTGTATATATAGATGTATACGTCTAAATACACGGTACAGAAACAGTTGTAAGATTTTATTTTGTTTCATTTTATTTTATTAACATAGTTTTACAAACACATATAAGGAAAAAGAAGCTACATCGATTGGACTCGGGTATAAACATGTTCTATATGACTTCCGTGCAATTTGAGGCAACACTTGCACCGTTTTTGAAGGCTTTGCATCATTTTGGTGAAGTGGTGTTGTTACACGTGGTTATTTTTCACCATTCCGGAAAATCTTCTTCGCCATTCGCCAATTGTAGGCGTCAGGTGGTGTAAGATCTAGGAAGTGGGCTGGGTAGGGAAAGTTTGGCCTAAGGAAGATGAGGCGGCTGCTAAAAGTTTGTTGACGGAAAGTAATGTTGTCTAAGGCAGTGTGACTGGTTGCGTCATCTTGCTGGAGCCATTGTGAACGGAAAGGCCGGTTTCGGGCATAGCAAAATATCCTTAGGTTCCCTATAAAAAGACTAAAAATGACGATTTATTGGTCACGATTTACAGTAAGAGGATTTACATTATTGTTTTCAACAAAGCATGGGCCAATTATGCCTCTCCCTGACAGCGCACAAAATGGTTACAAGCCTACTATGCTGTGGCCTCTGGACTTTTAAGTCAAAGAGAATGTCCTGTCTGCTTGTTTATGAAACCAATAAGGTGCATATGACATTCATCTGAAAACAATACGTCACTCAGAACCTCAGGTTTCCATTGCACATTGTTAGCATCGAAGCGCAGTACTGAACTCTAGCTGTTTTGTTTATAGAGTTCAATGGTTGCACGGTTTATCTTGTCGGGAAAACCATCAATGTATCTGAACATTCTTCGTACCGACGGGTTTCTCGAATTAAGTTTCAAAATGTACGCTCAAGGCTCTTTTCGCTGATTGTAACCTTTGTTGCACCAGCCTTCCGTGGTTTTCGTTTGTACAGACAGTAATTGGGCGACCTGAAAACCCCTTCCGCCGTGTCAAAACACCACCTGATCTTCGAAAACTTTCAACAATAATAATCACAGCGTTACTAGGCTGGTTTTTGTGAAATTGTTCTTGAAAACTTAATTGAGAGCGTGACAAACATTGTTCACCCGCACAATTCTAATGAGGGAAAATATTGCTCTACGACACAGATTTTCTCTGCAGTAGTTAGCACCATGCCAGCAAAAACTAACCTCAAATAAAATACGTCAACACGAGTACGCGGCAACAATCAAAAGTCGGCACAGCTGATCGAGAAGGCACAGCTGATTCATTTTCAGTACTGTTTATTTTGGTGCATACCGTACATACGATTACAATACCAGAAGTACCATTTACTCGCAGATTACGTCTATCGAAGGGTTTGATAAACCATATTTTAAAAATTTAGGTTATTTAGTCGTAACAGTTTTGAATAATTTTTTTAACACCAACTTAGACCTGAAGTTTCCAACCTCACTCGGTCATCATCAGTGTTTCGATGCAATACTGATGAGAACATATATTGCGTTTGAAAGGTCTGTAGTGATGTCCAGAGATATTCGTCAATATTAACTGGGCGAGGTACAAACACAGAATGGTGAGAGAGATAATTGTATCCTACGATAAAGGGCTATTTATTAAGTTTTCTTGAATAAAACCAAAGTTCTTAGTAACTTATAACACAAAGTTTTTACATAACTAAAGCAAATTTAATTAATTACATTATGTCACTAATAATTTATTTACCACTGTGGAGTAATTTTAACTCAATAAATATAAAACCCATTAGAAAGCGTATAAATAGTAAAAAACAGAAATAATAGTCCAACACAATACATAGAAAGGAAAATGGAAAATTGCAAGGAAATTCGTTTTCTATTTTGCCAGTTAATATTGCTATTCTGATACTTGTATGTACATACTTATATTATTTGTAATTATAAATAAAAAGTAACTAGAATAAAATTTTTCGATGTTGAAATTGAAGGAATTCACTTAATTTTTTTTTATATTACTTGTTTGGAGGTATTAAAGTTTTTGTCAAATTTTTGTTGTAATGTAGTATCACTGTGCTATTGATATTTTGCACCGTAATGTATATAAAATGGTATTTTATAGTGCATAAATAAGTTTTACTGTAGTTTTTGGGTTTTATTTACTATGATTTATTTTAATCCTTGTTTTACTCGCTTTACCCTCACCATACATCAGCTCAGAATTTGGTTCCTATTAAATTTATTAAAAAGTTGTACAGGCTTTATTTCCACTTTAATTTATTACTTATTATTTTACTTTATAAATTTACTAATTTATTAAAATTTTTCACAAGTGTATATTTTTAATATGCGTTTTAAAAAAATCGATTCTCGTCGTGCGTCATCCACTAATCGACCGGTTAATTCCCTTTGTTCACAAAGAATTAAAATGAAATACGAACCATGGAATTACGTTATCAAAGAACAATACGCGGCCATAAAACGTTTTGTTTGAAGTAGGGTTGAATAAAGCAAAGTAAGACATAAATTTAAATATCGATTTCATGCCGTCGACATATATATAACCTGAATTACTAGGCGCGGGCCTAAACGTTAGCAAGCTCTCTGTCATGTACTTCCTGCCGGTCGTCGCTCTCATCTCACCGCTCCTGGGGAGCAGCTTCGGAGACCTGTCCGATCTGTCCGCCATTGGCAACCTCTCATTGGCGAGCGGTGAGAAAGAGAACCAGCAGCTGCCTTTCAACTTTCTCCTGGAGAACCTTCAAAATCTCAATCAGGTAAGAAAAATCTTTAACGGGAAATATTTCTAAACTAAATGAAAATAACACACAACTTTTATTTCTTCTAACAAACAGTCACTATCTCACTAGAATAATTCAAATCCTTCTATTATTTCACACTTCTATTATATATATATATATATATATATATATATATATATATATATATATATATCGCAATATGTATTCTTGTGTATTAATAAAGAACATAAGTCAAAATACAAACACAAGAATTATAATTGAATTTACAATTCAAAGCTTTTCGTTGGCTAACAGTACCAACATCATCAGGAATATTAAACAAAATTATAATTCTTGTATTTGTATTTTGACTTATGTTCTTTATATATATATATATATATATATATATATATATATATATATATGTATATATATATATATATATAAATTAGTTAGTGTGTGTGTGTGTGTGTGTGTATGTGTGTATCACTACACTATAATTAATGTACTTAAACAAAAATCTTACTTGGTATATATGTGAGTTGACATTCGAGGACTAATAACGTGTCCTCATTTTCGAGCATCAACTCGGGCATTTGAATAACTGTATGTAGCAACTGTGGCGTAATGTTTATTTTTAAATAAATAAAGCCTCTAGACCACAAATAAATTTTATTTAAACCTTATGTATATTTCAGTTGCACAGCAATCATCTTCAGAGGTATTTAAAAATACAAGACTAACTTACGTACGTATTGGTTTTAAAGGAACCATCTTCAAGAACAATGAAAACAACATAACCAATAGAAGACTATATTTTTCGTTGCGTCTGATGATGGTTGTTTTTGAGCCGAAATGTACGTAATGTTAGTGAAAATTATTATGAATAAAACATGTTTTATGTTGTATATTTAAATCACAATTTATTTAAAATAGCGAACATTTTTAAACACTGCACACTATTCTGACAAAAATTTATTAATTAAGCCTTCAATTATGTACTAAGCAGTTATGCTTTAAAAATCAGACAAAATTTAAATTTGTAAACTTGACCAATTTATAAATTCTACAAGTAGCAAACTAAAGAGGAGTTTTCGGTATAAAAATTTTAAAACATTTGGTAGATCAAATTATTTAAAATTTTTTTTTATAAACACTAAACACTGAGTATTAGTAATTTTTAGGATTAGTTATCCAAAAATGTTAAAAATTTCCGAAACGTCCCCAATGAAATAAAGTATATATATATATATATATATATATATATATATATATATATATATATATATATATATATATACTTGACTTTCAAATTATTTAAGAATTTTTCATTTACCTTATTTTCCGAATGTAAGCATGACATGATTCAAACTTCAGCTGCGTGCATAGTGACTGCTTATTTGTCTAACCCATTACTAACTTTTATTTGTTTTCAGGGAATATCTGGTGACGTTCCTTTGAAAATAGACTATTCACAAAATGGAACTGTGAGTATTAAACGATGCCATCTTTAGGTTGAGTGAGTTAAATACAAGATTTGAAGTTAGAAAGTGACTGCCTTCTAGAAAAGTGAAAATAACGAATCACATGAGAAATTTAATAACTCAAAGCCTCTGGTTTTATTTAGAGGGGAAGAAATAAAATTAAATAATTCAGGAGTCGGCATGCAGGCTAGGATACCTTTCATGATGTTATTCTTTGAATTCAACCTTAATTATGCCTCAAGGTTTTAATCAAATATACTCCTTCTGTTATAAATATGCCTCTTAAATTAAATATAATTGCATTCTGGAAACATAAAATTGGATGTCTTGAAAATATCAGATGTAAAATGTTCTACAAAATATGCCTTGAAGGGTAGCTTGGGGTGGAGAAAGCAGTTACAGTCTTTGGGTTTATGTAAAATATTTTTTGTATGTTTTAAAAATTTACGTAAAACTTTACTAGATTAAACGAGCAAGTTTAAAAATAATTTTAATGTTTGACAATTATTAATGTCTTAGGAATGAACAAAGATAATAATTCTTACTTTTTATTATATTGTTTAAATACGATTATTATTAGTCTCTCTCACTCTCTCTCTCTCTCTCTCTCTCTCTCTCTATATATATATATATATATATATATATATATATATATATATATATATATTTAAACATATTAAATATATATATATATATATATATATTTAAACATATTAAATATATATATATATATATATATATATATATATATATATATATTTATTTATTTACATATATATTTATACATATTATATATATATATATATATATATATATATATATATATATATATATATATATATATATATATTGTAAAACTTAGATGAATTATTTTTTCTTGTTGAATATGTATGGTGACATAAAATAATTTTCATAAACAAGAATATACGAATATTACTTCATTTTATTGTTCATTGAAGCTTTTCGCTAATTTACATTATTAGCATTTTCAAAATATATGAATCACTGTACAGTTATGTGACCAGAGTAAGACCAGCACATTATATTTGTCTTACTCTGGTCACATAACTGTACAGTGATTCATATATTTTGAAAATGCTAATAATGTAAATTAGCGAAAAGCTTCAATGAACAATAAAATGAAGTAATATTCGTATATTCTTGTTTATGAAAATTATTTTATGTCACCATATATATATATATATATATATATATATATATATATATATATATATATATATATATATATTAAGATTATTAAAAAATATGATAATAAAGGACCATTGGTTTAGGTATGTGGATGATGGATTTTATGCTTCTACAAATAATGCTTTAAATTTAAATATAATAATTAATGAGATAAATAAAATACATAATAAAATACAATTTACACACGAAATAGAAAAGCACAATGCAATAAATCTTTTAGATATAACTATTTACAAAGAGAATAATAAATTAAATTTTTCAATTTATAGAAAACCCACACAAACTGATAAAATTATACCAAATTACTCAAACCATCCGTATAATCAAAAAATGGCATGGTTTTATAACTTATTGTATACAATGAATAAAGTTCCATTAAATCAAAACAATAGAACTAGGGAATTAAACATTATATATCAAATTGCCGTAAATAATGGATATAGAAGGGAAACAATTAATAAACTAAATAATAATGTGCTTCAAAAATTGGGAAATAATATTAGTAAAATTGGGAATGCAACATATAAAAAAAAAATAATAATTTGGTCCAAATTCTTATTTACGTGGTTTGAAGTTATACCTATTGTCAAGTTATTTAAAAATACTAATATCAAGATGGTTTATTATACAAATAATAAAATAAATAAGTTTTTAAAGACAGATGTTGAATCTAAATATTATAATATAAATGGAGTTTATAGTATAAAATGTAATGATTGCCAAAAATATTATTTAGGACAAACTAAAAAGAAAATAAAAGAGCGATACAAAGAGCATTTGAATGCATTAAAAAACCGAATACTTATAAGTCTAATCTCGCGAAACATTGTATACTAAATAATCATGAGTTCCCAAAAATAGAGAATATGACGCTAATTAAACACGAAGAGAAGGGATTAAAAATGAATATCTTAGAAAATATGGAAATATACAAACATAGAACTACAGATAGACTCATTCATGAACAAGTACAAACAAAATCTAAGCACAACAAAATCTTTTGCATATTTAATGATATTCTGGAAATGAAAGAGTAATTGAATAAGAATCAATATTATCTATTTGTTCAGGCACAGTAAGCCAATAAAATTATCTGTTTGAACGTAGTACAATGTATATATGAGTAGATTTAATGTAGGAACAGAATAAGTTAGAAGTGCGCTTTTGAAGTTAGTTTTGATAATGCCGATACTGCTAATCGGCGAAAAGCTTAAACTTTATAATAAAATAAAATAAAGGTTTTATTCTTGTATGAAAGTGGTTTTATTATACATATAAAAATGTCATAAAAGTATAATAATAGTTTTGTACTTTGCCTCAGGACAGAAAGCGTTGCAGCATAGTGATGAGTAAGGGTGGAAATGTGAAGGGGTTCAAGTGCCACGCTTCAGAGAGTAAGACTATTGGTAAGTCATTCGTAAGTTAATATGCTGTTCTAAAACCTGAATTTAAATAGAGCCTATATCAATCAACAAAGTTTAAAGTTAATTTCCTGAAAGTTTAAATTAACGTAGAAATTCCAAATGGATTTTTTGACTGTGCTTCAACAGTGATTTATTAAAGAAATATACATTGATTTTAATTTAAACTCGGTTGCAAAATAGGTTGCTAGGATTTCATTTTATATATATAATTTGTAATCTAATATATTCTAAATTGTTCGATGATTACCTACTATTATATGGGGTAATGTGGAGTATATCTAATTTGGATTTATAATACGTTTACCCGTTTTACAGATCTAGGGGCCGAGAGTCCTGGCAAACTAGCTGACGACGACGACAGTTCAGCGCAGAGGAAGAGCAGTTTTGGTCTTCTGAAAAGACGCAAACGGTTTGCTGATAATCCTCCCAAGGTTAAGGAGTTGCCGGCCGTATACGATCTTAAGAAAAAGCGACAGACAGATTTAAAGGAAGCAGAACTGCCCAATGCGGCTGGCGGGGCTGCACCGGTTCCAGAAGCCCACGCGACCAGTGTAGGAGACAATAACGAGCCAAATAAAGGGCTGAAAGAAAGGGTAGCCGAAACTGGGACGCCGTTCATTTCATATGCAGAAAAACAGCCAAGCGGAGAAGGAGTGCCATATGGTAACCTGCATCCGCCAGAATATATACCAGAAGTGTCGTTTGGGGCTGGTGCACCAGTAGGCATGGGCGGGCCAGGAGAGGCTGGTGTTCCTGTAGGAATAAACGATAAAGGAGATAACAGTGGTCCTTTAGAGATGCACAGGCCCGAAGAGATGGGCGAGCGAGGAGGAATGGGAGGGCCAGGAGGGATGGACCAGCATGGATTAATGGGTGGACCCGGAGGGATGGGCGGACTAGGAGGTATGGACCAGCATGGATTAATGGGTGGACCCGGAGGGATGGGCGGACTAGGAGGTATGGACCAGCATGGATTGATGGGTGGACCTGAAGGAATGGGAGGACCGGGAGGTATTGACCAGCATGGAGGGATGAGTGGACCTGGAGGAATGGGCGGGCCAGGAGGGATGGACCAGCATGGAGGAATGGGTGGACCTGGAGGAATGGGTGGACCTGGAGGAATGGGAGGGCCAGGAGGGATTGTCCAGAATGGAGGGATGAGTGCACCTGGAGGAATGGGCGGGCCAGGAAGGATGGACCAACATGGAGGAATGGGTGGACCTGGAGGTTTGGGTGGACCTGGAGCAATGAGCAGGCCAGGAGGGATGGGTGGACCAGGAGGGGTAGGAGGGCCGGGAGGTATTGACCAGCATGGAGGGATGAGTGGACCTGGAGGAATGGGCCGGCCAGGAGGGATGGACCAGCATGGAGGAATGGGTGGACCTGGAGGAATGGCTGGACCTGGAGGAATGGGGGGTCCTGGAGGAATGGGTACTCCTGGAGGGGTGGTTATGCAAGAAGCACCAGTCGTATTAAGTCAGGAAGCACCAGCTGGAAGAGTAGGACCGTTTAGACAAGCACAACCACAGTTCCAACCCCAATATCACCCACAACAACAGCAATACCAAGGCCCCATGTACAACGGCTACCCTGTAATGGTGCCCAACGTGCCACCCCTTCCGCCCACGCCCCCACACTCGCGCGCTCCTGCCAACCAGTACCACAACGATAACAACAACAACAATATTCTGTCCATCACACACTGAGTCCAAGAAGCCCAAGCTTCTCGCGACTTCAGACATAGTAACAGGACCCAACACTGAAATAAATTATATTGTATGAATAAAAATACGTTAATTTATTAACCTGTATTATTTTTTAAAGCCCAAACGAGGATTAGTTAGCAAAAAATTAATATTTATTTCTCCACAAGAAAAGAAAATAAATATTGTGATTGCTTACGGAAAGTTCTGTAAGTGACTAACAAGTGTTTGAAAAGTTAAACAAAATAAAATTTGAGCATTGTCAGAGACTCGAGACAATTAATTAATAAACTAAAACACTCGCAGGGAACAAGTTTACTGCTTCAAACGTACTCCAGTGAACATGTCACCGAATTGTATTTCATTGATTGAAATCCCCAGTCATTCGATACCTCAATAAATAAAACGATTTTGATGTCATAAATTGAGCCATTAGAAAGCGTGTTTATAAATATTCACCCATCTTTTAACTAATAAATATATTATTACTATTAAAATATATATTTTATAAATTATTAAAAAAAACATTCATAATGAACATGCAACAAAATTTTGGACACTTTTAAATATCTAATTGTGAAGCACAAGTATTGTAATGATTCAACTAAATTAAATAAAGAATATAAATTTGTCAGTAGAAATAAAGTATAAAAATATTTCAGTTCCTGTTTACAACACTGTTCTCAGTGGAATAACTATTCAATTGAAGTATTTTTAAATTGTAATATAGGTCATGATTACACTACATTCCTTTTCAACTCTATTATTTTAACCTATGGGAAGTCAAACAACAAAAATAGTAAATATTTACAAATAATAACTTCTGAATTAAATCTTATTAATTTTAATGTCATTGGGTATGAAAAATCTGAACATTAAAATACCTGAACAATAATACAACAGTAGCATACAGATTTTTAAATAACTAATTGCAAAAGTTTCATAAATATAAAAAGTGTAAATTGTATAACAACATATTTAGTATAACGGAAAAATAATTATAAAAACAGTTTATAATTCAGTAAAGGGATTATAGTTCAGTTTTATGCCAGATTTATACAATGAACTCAAAGACGGAAACCAGTTGCACAAAGGTTTATACTAACACCCATTAAAAAACAATATTCAAGTTAGCTTTATAAACCCTAACGCGTTTCGATACTAAAATACCATTATCAAAACGGAGTGAAATTTTAAATATTAAAACTAGATCATTTGACAATTGGAAAAACCCCAATACCTTGAAAATAATATGAAACAAAATATGTATTTATTATTAGTTTTTTTTATTATTATTTTTGTGGTATTGGGGTTTTTCTAATATATTTATTGCATTAGGTTGTACCACTGTGATACTAAAATACCATTATCAAAACGGTGTGAAATTTTAAATATTAAATCTAGATCATTTGACAATAAAAATATTTGAAAAACCCCAATACCTTGAAAATAATATGAAACAAAATATGTAATTATTATTAGTTTTTTTTATTATTATTTTTGTGGTATTGGGGTTTTTCTAATATATTTATTGCATTAGGTTGTACCACTGTGATACTAAAATACCATTATCAAAACGGTGTGAAATTTTAAATATTAAATCTAGATCATTTGACAATAAAAATATTTGAAAAACCCCAATACCTTGAAAATAATATGAAACAAAATATGT
This sequence comes from Prosapia bicincta, assembly GCA_036971475.1. Taxonomy (NCBI): domain Eukaryota; kingdom Metazoa; phylum Arthropoda; class Insecta; order Hemiptera; family Cercopidae; genus Prosapia; species Prosapia bicincta. Next base: position 46,977,751 of record JBAIZL010000003.1, read on the forward strand.
AATTATTATTAGTTTTTTTTATTATTATTTTTGTGGTATTGGGGTTTTTCTAATATATTTATTGCATTAGGTTGTACCACTGTGATACTAAAACACCATTATCAAAACGGTGTGAAATTTTAAATATTAAATCTAGATCATTTGACAATAAAAATATTTGAAAAACCCCAATACCTTGAAAATAATATGAAACAAAATATGTAATTATTATTAGTTTTTTTTATTATTATTTTTGTGGTATTGGGGTTTTTCTAATATATTTATTGCATTAGGTTGTACCACTGTGATACTAAAATACCATTATCAAAACGGTGTGAAATTTTAAATATTAAAACTAGATCATTTGACAATAAAAATATTTGAAAAACCCCAGTACCATAAAAATAATATGAAACAAAATATGTAATTATTATTAGTTTTGTTTATTATTATTTTTGTGGTATTGGGGTTTTTCTAATATATTTATTGCATTAGGTTGTACCACTGTGATACTAAAATACCATTATCAAAACGGTGTGAAATTTTAAATATTAAATCTAGATCATTTGACAATAAAAATATTTGAAAAACCCCAGTACCATGAAAATAATTAAAAATAAAATTTTAAAAAATGTCTAATTATTATTAGTTGTTTTTTTATTATTTTTGTGGTATTGGGGTTTTTCCGATATATTTATTGTATTAGATTGTACCACTGTGATATTGATATTGTATATAGATAATTTAAAATATTAGGCCTAAAATCAATTAACAAGAAGAATTCTTTTCAAAATTAAATATTTATTGATAGGAAGATTATTTCGCTGGGAAATAAGTCGAATGTGCATATTTAGGGGTGATTTATAGAAACCTGTTTTCTAAACCCTACCCTTTTAAATAGGCGGATTGTACTTTTACTGATTTGTATGATTTAATACTTTATTCAAGAATGGGATTTGAAGTAATTGTAGAAAGCCTATATAGAAAAGAGAAAAAGGTCGTCAGATCAAAATTATATCACAATACTTTGTAGGGTAAACTAAATCCGCTTATAAAGTATTAATTGCGAAAACAAATTGTTGAATATAATGTGTTTTTTTTTATTAGTTCATAATCTCCCTATACACATTTATATATTTAGTTCAAAATTCCAATTTTTAGTAAAACATTTTTTATTCAGTCACTCATGTTCAAATATGTTTTCAAAAACTCATAGCGGATAACACTTGATGTTAATTAAGTTTCAAATAGTAGTTAATTAAACTTAATTAATTAATTTTGAATTCAATTCGCTTTCTATTTTACCACTTAATATTGTTATTGTGTCATATGTATATACATATTTATTATAATTGTAATTATTTAATAAAAAGTAACTTGAGTAATTTTTTTTATTGTTGACCTAAGTAGGAATAAACTTAATTTCTTTTATATTGTATTTATACTGAATTGTATTTTGAGTTTACCGGGAAAGTTTTTAACTTTTTTTATCTTGTTTATAAAAAGGTTTCAAATATGGGTTGATTTTTTTTATAATGAAATGATGCTTTTCCTAATAAATATCTATTTTAAAAATTATTACAATTAACCACGAAAACATTTCCCTTCTAACTACAAACCCTGAAACCACAGAGTAAATTCACCAGATAAACTGTATAGCCTGCATACAAATAACAATGTCCGACTGATTCATCAACAGGACCTACACTACATCAGAGACTTGAAAGTTGGAGAGTACCTTGGCTTCGTGATGTGAGTGCCCGCTATGAAAGGATATCCCTTCTAACTACAAACCCTGAAACCACAGAGTAAATTCACCAGATAAACTGTATAGCCTGCATACAAATAACAATGTCCGACTGATTCATCAACAGGACCTACACTACATCAGAGACTTGAAAGTTGGAGAGTACCTTGGCTTCGTGATGTGAGTGCCCGCTATGAAAGGATATCCCTTCTAACTACAAACCCTGAAACCAAAGAGTAAATTCACCAGATAAACTGTATAGCCTGCATACAAATAGCAATGTCCGACTGATTCATCAACAGGACCTACACTACATCAGAGACTTGAAAGTTGGAGAGTACCTTGGCTTCGTGATGTGAGTGCCCGCTATGAAAGGATATCCCTTCTAACTACAAACCCTGAAACCACAGAGTAAATTCACCAGATAAACTGTATAGCCTGCATACAAATAACAATGTCCGACTGATTCATCAACAGGACCTACACTACATCAAGGACTTGGAAGTTGGAGAGTACCTTGGCCTCGTGATGTGAGTGCCCGCTATGAAAGGATATCCCTTCTAACTACAAACCCTGAAACCAAAGAGTAAGTTCACCAGATAAACTGTATAGCCTGCATACAAATAACAATGTCCGACTGATTCATCAACAGGACCTACACTACATCAGAGACTTGAAAGTTGGAGAGTACCTTGGCCTCGTGATGTGAGTGCCCGCTATGAAAGGATATCCCTTCTAACTACAAACCCTGAAACCAAAGAGTAAGTTCACCAGATAAACTGTATAGCCTGCATACAAATAACAATGTCCGACTGATTCATCAACAGGACCTACACTACATCAGAGACTTGAAAGTTGGAGAGTACCTTGGCTTCGTGATGTGAGTGCCCGCTATGAAAGGATATCCCTTCTAACTACAAACCCTGAAACCAAAGAGTAAATTCACCAGATAAACTGTATAGCCTGCATACAAATAACAATGTCTGACTGATTCATCAACGTAGGACCTACACTACATCAAGGACTTGGAAGTTGGAGAGTACCTTCGCCTCGTGATGTGAGTGCCCGCTAAGAACGGATGTTCAAAGGTTTAGACACTAAGGGATAAAAATCGTGAGTTGATCGAATGATTTAGAAATCAAATATCTAAACTAAAAGAACACTACTATCTATTATTTCGAGCAACTTTGGAATATTAATTATTTAATACTCAATATCTACATGAAAATAATTAATTAAATAAAAATCTAAAGTACACCTTTAGATTTTAGTGTACCTAAAGTACACTTGAATTCAGTGATTTTGGAACTAAAGTATTATAAAAATTGGAGCGCTTGAGAGCTTTGACATCATAAGCGAAAATTCCAATGAAAAATATAAAGTTTATATAATTTTAAAATATTTCTTGTTGTGGGCATTGGGTTATTATCGTGTTTAATTAAAAAAGGCACTAAAACGACACTAAAATGGTATCTAGTACTATTGCAAAACGTAATAAATACTTAATATATACTTCATAATGTTAACAGTACGTAGGACGTCTCGTAAACTAATTGCCCTTTAATTGAATATTTCAAACGCGAAATCACTAGCATATTATATATCTATGTGGAGAGAGGCTGAATGTGATTTTGCCTTTGGGGTGAAAAAGAACAACTCCAATCATTCCAGTTTTTGGTCGGAAAGTCGTTTTCCCTTCAAAAATGTTGGTGTTAAAAAAAAACTCAAAATATTTCGTAAATATACAACATTGGCAACCATACAGTAAATTTAAGAGATAAATTCCTTAATTCGGATATTCTTTTACCAATAGATATCTCTCTCTTTCTCTGCATTTACATTCATTTATCTCTGCGTTTACATAACTTCACACTCTCCGTCCGATCAAAAGCTGTCGTCCCTATTTAGTCTGTCTTTCTAAGCATTTTCCTTTATCTATATCTTTCTTTCTCTACATTCTCTTTATCTATCTAACTATTTCTATATCAGTTTGTCGGTCTCTATCTATCTAGCCGCTTCTCTGCCTAATCTGTTGATATTTGTTTATCTATCTTCCTAAGCCACTGGCTATCTTTTTACTTATCTCTCTTTCAATCTCTTACTCTCTATCTACCTATCAACTATCTATCTTTCTAGCAATCTGCCTGTCATTTTATCTAGCTACTCATATATATATATATATATATATATATATATATATATATATATATATATATATTACAATGTTGACAATACCATAATTATATATAACTAAGAAAAGGGTTTTAAGGTGTTAATAAAAAGTGTAAGGGTTCGCCGATAGCCATGGACAATGACGTCAACGAAAGATTTTCTGTATGTAGGCAACACTTACTGTATCTATCTACCTCCCTGCCTGTTTCTACATCTTCCAGATGAATTACATTTTAATCACTTTGTCTATGATTCATTAGAAAAATATATACTAATGATCAAATTGGCATGCAACAGATTCGACACAACGCATTAAACTCTCTCGTATTGCGGAGAGTAAATGCCACCTGGTGACTAGATTAAAGAGTCGTATCTAACTGCGTTCCTCCAACGCTTTGGTTTTAGCGGCCTTGTGTTGGCACAGTTGCTTGATTAATAGCCATGAACATGACCGTAATTTGCGCTCTCATCATTTGCTTACATATTTGGGTGAGTTTGAATAAACAAAAGTTGACGAAACCGAACTAAAATATAAAAGATTTGGCGGGTTTGGAAAACAGAAATTAAAACTTCGAACATTTAAATAAAGGATTTTTTTAAAATTTTCAAACGTGTAACAATTAATAACTGAATTAATTAAATTTATTTTAAAAGTATCATTCGCGACAAGAAATGTTTTTACTTGAAAAATTGTAACAAAAACATATCTTACGTTTTAAGTTTGTTATAAGATTTGTTGAAATATAAAACATTATTTATTAACCAATAATTATTATTTGAAATTAACACCTTAAATATTTTAGAGTAGAGAAAGTAATATAAGCTACGTGTAATTTAAACTGAAGGGATATGAAATCATAATGTTATGCTATCGTATAACTTTATGTATGTATAGACACGTAACCCTACACTTGCCCTTGAGGGTACTACCTCTTCTGAAAACATGTTACTTATTGAGAATGTTTGATACAGCCGCAGCTTCTGCATCCGATATGTCTGCACATATTTCAAGAATGTTTGTTATTTCAGTCCGAAGCTAATTTATGATCGAACTTATCTAATATTAACCGCCTCATGCAAGTCAGTATTTTGACAGTCTTTATCATGTTTGTAGGAAAGTATTTATACTGAACCTTTACCTGGCGTTTCCGCACTGTTGAGTGTTGCAAAATGTGTGCTCTGATGTTATAGTTTTGTAGAATTTATTCCATTTGACTCTCAATTAAAAATGTATACAACAAACGAATGAGCAACGTCGCAGTTACTCCATGTGAGAACCTCGCCACGCAGCGCACAACCAGTAGTAGAGTTCTTTCCATACCGCAGTGTTTCCGAAGTAACTACTTCAACCCTGATCCCTTAGACGTGTAGGTTAGCTGGCAGCAAAGGCATCCCTGAAGCTCGAAGGATGAAGAAGCCCAGGATGTTTGTAGAGACAGTTATAGCAGCATTTTCTCTCGAGCGATTGGTCACAATCCCTTCCAACCAATGGCGTACGGCAGTGGGATGACTGGCCATTCTGCTCTCCTGGTTTACCTTCTTCAATTAAGGCGATGACCACGGTTTCAACGCTTTAATAAAGAAACCCAGGTAATAACTCAGGAACTATAGCAAGAGATGCGCAGGAAGGGAGGTGGAAGGGCAGGCAGCTACCTCGAAGCGGTGGTGAAATCAAATTTTTGTTGCGGCGGATCGATATGTATAGCAACAAGGTTCTTTAGACACCGAGTTTGCGGGCCTCTCATCACTGTAAATGTCAAGTAGGCACTTGCCATGACTCGCGACATATACAGTCGTTTCATTTGATATTGAGATTGAGTGATAAAATTTCGGAATTGACGTTCGGTAGTGATATTCAGTAATAGCACTTCGTTATCTTACATTCAGTAATGACATTTCGTCATTTAAAATTTGGTAATGAGATTTCAGTAATGACATTTCGTTAACTGACATCCAGCAATGATATTTTTTTAACTGACATTCAGCAATGATATTTCGTTAACTGACATTCGGTAATGACATTTCAACAGTTGTCATTCGGTAATGACATTTCGATAACTGATATTAAGTAATGACACTTCGTTAACTATCATCCAGTAATGACATTTCGTCATTTAACATTCGGTAATGAGATTTCAGTAATGACATTTCGTTAACTGACATCCAGCAATGATTTTTTTAAACTGACATTCAGCAATGATATTTCGTTAACTGACATTCGGTAATGACTTTTCAACAGTTGTCATTCGGTAATGACATTTCGTTAACTGACATTCAGTAATGACATTTCGACAGTTGTCATTCGGTAATGACATTTCGAAAATTAACATTCGGTAATGAGATTTCAGTAATGACAATTCGTTATCTGACATTCAGTAATGACATTTCGACATTTAACATTCGGTAATGAGATTTCAGTAATGACATTTCGACATTTAACATTCGGTAATGAGATTTCAGTAATGACATTTCGTCTATTAACATTTGGTAATGAGATTTCAGTAATGATATTTCGTTAACTGACATTCAGTAATGACATTTCTTTAAATTACATTCAGTAATGACATTTCGTTATCTGACATTCAGTAATGACATTTCGACAATTAACATTCGGTAATGAGATTTCAGTAATGACATTTCGACAATTAACATTCGGTTGTGACATTTCAGTAATGACATTTCGTTAACTGACATTCAGTAATGAGATTTCGACAATTAACATTCGATAATGAGGTATCAGTAATGACATTTCGACAATTAACATTCGGTAATGAGATTTCAGTAATGACATTTCGTTAACTGACATTCAGTAATGGCATTTCGTTAAATGACATTCAGTAATGTCATTTCGTTAACTGACAAACGGTAATGACACTTCGTTAACTATCATTCAGTAATGAGATTTCAGTAATTGACATTCAGGAATGGTGATTATAGAGTGATATTTTTACGTAATAGCAATAGGTTCTACCAGTTTTTTTATCGTTAGAAATGTCATCGTTTGACGTAGAGTTTTAAATGAAACGTCTATTTCAAGGAGATTGAAAATATTCAAGGTTTCATGCTATTCAGTGTCACGTAAAATATTATATTGCCTTGGACTGTCTATGTCCAGGAACTCTCGTCTCTGGGAATAAAGTAGCCTTGAAGCAGCACCTGATCCCTTCAAGCTGGGACATGTTTTTACCAGGCATTTAAAATGTTTAATAAGTATTTTCTTTTTTAATATTTTTATGTTCTTTTTATTTACTTTCTTTAAATAGAAGTTTCTAAACAAGACGTAGAATTCTTTAATGAGAGTGAATCTCGACATCCCTAGAGTTATTACCAAAAAAAGTATAAAATGAGAGATAGACGTTTTTAATTTTGTTATTTATATTTGTAATAAATGTGTTTTTATATTTTAAAACCTATAGACGCGTCTAATTCCGGCGACGATACTTGAAGCTTCAGTTTAAGCGGTAGGCTACATGTTCATTGCGTACAAAAGAATATACTTTGGAAATAGTAAATATATTGTAAGCTAAATCTGATGTATTTTTCAAACTATTATAAAAAACCCATTTTATTTTGGTCCTCATATTAGTCTAGCTAAAATATCATCTCCCAATCACAAAGGAATAAGACTAACAAAAATGTCTTTTATTAATAATTATAAAAAGATATTAATAGGCGTTAATTGAAGAATATATGTTTGTTAATTGTGATAAGAGTTCAACGAGTGTAGAGAAAAGCAATCCGTGCTTGTGGTATAGTTTTACCCAGCTTTGACCGCAAATATTCCATACAATTGTTTTACGTTTACAATGATTTTAATACCTCTAGTACAACATAACTTTATAAGATATAAAGATAAAATATATTCCCGTGAAATGGTTTTTAAGCTTTAGAAATACTTGGGATTTTAAAACTAACTAAAACTATTGTTCTAGGTAATCCAAGGAGCTGACATTCCATCGATTCAGAGGATGAGAGAAGGATTCACTATAACACATAGTGACGTCACAGGATCTCATCAAATTAAACACGTGAGAAAAGTGTACATTACGCATTTCTAATGGGAGACTTGACTTAGACGTGACTGAGGGAAGATCAGGATGGTTGGAGCTCTAAATATATTTGAATTGTTAGGTTCAGCCCTTTGGCTCATCCTAACTCCTAACGCTCAACTAATGAAAGTTAAAAATGATAGAGAGAGGATTAGTTATTACTAACTGATGGAAGATCAGTTTGGATGGACATCTCATGGTGTTTTATTCGTTAGCCTCAACCCTTAGGCTCAACCGAATTCATAACACTCAACTAATAGAAGTAAATATTAGAGTGTGTTAATCAGGCTTAACCGATGGAAGATCAGGGTGGATGAACATTTCATGATGTTTTGTTCATTAGCCACAACCCTTAAGCTCAACCGAATGCAAAACACTCAACTAATAGAAGTAAATATTAGAGTGTGTTAGTCAAGTTTAACCGATGGAAGATCAGGGTGGATGAACATTTCATGATGTTTTGTTCATTAGCCACAATCCTTAAGCTCAACAGAATGCAAAACACTCAACTAATAGAAGTAAATATTAGAGTGTGTTAGTCAGGCTTAACCGATGTGAGATCAGGGGGGATGGAAATTTCATGATGTTTTGTTCATTAGCCACAACCCTTAAGCTCAACCGAATGCAAAACACTCAACTAATAGAAGTAAATATTAGAGTGTGTTAGTCAGGCTTAACAAATGAGAGATCAGGGTGGCTGGAAATTTCATGATGTTTTGTTCAGTAGCCACAACCCTTAAGCTCAACCGAATGCATAACACTCAACTAATAGAAGTAAATATTAGAGTGTGCTAGGCAGGCTTAATCGATGGGAGATCAGGGTGGATGGACATTTCATGATGTTTTATTCATTAGCCTCACCCTTAGGCTCAACCGAATTCATAACACTCAACTAATAGAAGTAAATGATAGAGGGTGTGTTAGTCAGGCTTAACCGATGGGAGATCAGGGTGGATATACATTTCATGATGTTTTATTCATTAGCCTCACCCTTAGGCTCAACCGAATGCATAACACTCAACTAATAGAAGTAAATATTAGAGTGTGTTAGTCAGGCTTAATCGATGGGAGATCAGGGTGGATGGACATTTCATGATGTTTTATTCATTAGCCTCACCCTTAGGCTCAACCGAATGCATAACACTCAACTAATAGAAGTAAATATTAGAGTGTGCTAGGCAGGCTTAATCGATGGGAGATCAGGGTGGATGGACATTTCATGATGTTTTATTCATTAGCCTCACCCTTAGGCTCAACCGAATGCATAACACTCAACTAATAGAAGTAAATATTAGAGTGTGTTAGTCAGGCTTAACCGATGGGAGATCAGGGTGGATATACATTTCATGATGTTTTATTCATTAGCCTCACCCTTAGGCTCAACCGAATGCATAACACTCAACTAATAGAAGTAAATATTAGAGTGTGTTAGTCAGGCTTAATCGATGGGAGATCAGGGTGGATGGACATTTCATGATGTTTTATTCATTAGCCTCACCCTTAGGCTCAACCGAATTCATAACACTCAACTAATAGAAGTAAATGATAGAGGGTGTGTTAGTCAGGCTTAACCGATGGGAGATCAGGGTGGATATACATTTCATGATGTTTTGTTCATTAGCCTCACCCTTAGGCTCAACCGAATGCATAACACTCAACTAATAGAAGTAAATATTAGAGTGTGCTAGGCAGGCTTAATCGATGGGAGATCAGGGTGGATGGACATTTCATGATGTTTTATTCATTAGCCTCACCCTTAGGCTCAACCGAATTCATAACACTCAACTAATAGAAGTAAATGATAGAGGGTGTGTTAGTCAGGCTTAACCGATGGGAGATCAGGGTGGATATACATTTCATGATGTTTTATTCATTAGCCTCACCCTTAGGCTCAACCGAATGCATAACACTCAACTAATAGAAGTAAATATTAGAGTGTGTTAGTCAGGCTTAACCGATGGGAGATCAGTTTGGATGGAAATTTCATGATGTTTTGTTCATTAGCCTCAACCCTTAAGCTCAACCGAATGCAAAACACTCAACTAATAGAAGTAATTATTAGAGTGTGTTAGTCAGGCTTAACCGATGGGAGATCAGGGTGGATGGATATTTCATGATGTTTTGTTCATTAGCCACAACCCTTAAGCTCAACCGAATGCTTAACACTCTACTAATAGAAGTAAATGATAGTTAAAGGGTGTGTTAGTCAGGCTTAAACGATGGGAGATCAGGGTGGATGGACATTTCATGATGTTTTGTTCATTAGCCACAACCCTTAAGCTCAACCGAATGCAAAACACTCAACTAATAGAAGTAAATATTAGAGTGTGTTAGTCAGGCTTAACCGATGGGAGATCAGGGTGGATGAACATTTCATGATGTTTTGTTCATTAGCCAAAACCCTTAAGCTCAACCGAATGCATAACACTCAACTAATAGAAGTAAATATTAGAGTGTGTTAGTCAGGCTTAACCGATGGGAGATCAGGGTGGATGAACATTTCATGATGTTTTGTTCATTAGCCACAACCCTTAAGCTAAACCGAATGCAAAACACTCAACTAATAGAAGTAAATATTAGAGTGTGTTAGTCAGGCTTAACCGATGGGAGATCAGGGTGGATGAACATTTCATGATGTTTTGTTCATTAGCCACAACCCTTAAGCTCAACCGAATGCAAAACACTCAACTAATAGAAGTAAATATTAGAGTGTGTTAGTCAGGCTTAACCGATGGGAGATCAGGGTGGATGAACATTTCATGATGTTTTGTTCATTAGCCACAACCCTTAAGCTCAACCGAATGCAAAACACTCAACTAATAGAAGTAAATATTAGAGTGTGTTAGTCAGGCTTAACCGATGGGAGATCAGGGTGGATGAACATTTCATGATGTTTTGTTCATTAGCCACAACCCTTAAGCTCAACCGAATGCAAAACACTCAACTAATAGAAGTAAATATTAGAGTGTGTTAGTCAGGCTTAACCGATGGGAGATCAGGGTGGATGAACATTTCATGATGTTTTGTTCATTAGCCACAACCCTTAAGCTCAACTGAATGCAAAACACTCAACTAATAGAGGTAAATATTAGAGTGTGTTAGTCAGGCTTAACCGATGGGAGATCAGGGTGGATGGACATCTCATGATGTTTTATTCATTAGCAACAACCCTTAAGCTCAACCAAATTTATAGCACTCAACTAATAGACGTAAATGATAGTTAGTGGGTGTGTTAGTCAAGCTTAACTGTTGGAAGATCATGGTGAATGAACATCTCAGGATGTTTTATTAAATAGACTCACCCTTAAGCTCACCCCAACCGAATTCATAACACTCAACTAATAGAAGTAAATGATAGAGGGTGTGTTAGTCAAGCTTAACTGATGGGAGATCAGGACGGATGAACATTTCATGATGTTTTATTCAATAGCCTCAACCCTTAGGCTCATCCGAATTCATAACACTCAACTAATAGAAGTAAATATTAGAGTGTGTTAGTTAGACTTAACCGATGGGAGATCAGGGTGGATGAACATTTCATGATGTTTTGTTCATTAGCCACAACCCTTAAGCTCAACCGAATGCATAACACTCAACTAATAGAAGTAAATATTAGAGTGTGTTAGTCAGGCTTAACCGATGGGATATCAGGGTGGATGGACATTTCATGATGTTTTGTTCACTAGCCCAAACCCTTAAGCTCAACCGAATGCATAACATTCAACTAATAGAAGTAAATGTTAGAGTGTGTTAGTCAGGCTTAACCGATGGGAGATCAGGGTGGATGGAAATTTCATGATGTTTTGTTCATTAGCCACAACCCTTAAGCTCAACCGAATGCAAAACACTCAACTAATAGAAGTAAATATTAGAGTGTGTTAGTCATGCTTAACCGATGGGAGATCAGGGTGGATGGAAATTTCATGTTGTTTTGTTCATTAACCACAACCCTTAAGCTCAACCGAATGCAAAACACTCAACTAATAGAAGTAAATATTAGAGTGTGTTAGTCAGGCTTAACAAATGAGAGATCAGGGTGGCTGGAAACTTCATGATGTTTTGTTCAGTAGCCACAACCCTTAAGCTCAACCGAATGCATAACACTCAACTAATAGAAGTAAATATTAGAGTGTGCTAGGCAGGCTTAATCGATGGGAGATCAGGGGGGATGTACATTCCATGATGTTTTATTCATTAGCCTCACCCTTAGGCTCAACCGAATTCATAACACTCAACTAATAGAAGTAAATGATAGAGTGTGTGTTAGTCAGGCTTAACCGATGGGAGATCAGGGTGGATATACATTTCATGATGTTTTATTCATTAGCCTCACCCTTAGGCTCAACCGAATGCATAACACTCAACTAATAGAAGTAAATGATAGAGAGTGTGTTAGTCAGACTTAACCGATGGGAGATCAGGGTGGATGAACATTTCATGATGTTTTATTCAATAGCCTCAACCCTTAGGCTCATCCGAATTCATAACACTCAACTAATAGAAGTAAATATTAGAGTGTGTTAGTTAGACTTAACCGATGGGAGATCAGGGTGGATGAACATTTCATGATGTTTTGTTCATTAGCCACAACCCTTAAGCTCAACCGAATGCATAACACTCAACTAATAGAAGTAAATATTAGAGTGTGTTAGTCAGGCTTAACCGATGGGAGATCAGGGTGGATGGACATTTCATGATGTTTTGTTCACTAGCCCAAACCCTTAAGCTCAACCGAATGCAAAACACTCAACTAATAGAAGTAAATATTAGAGTGTGTTAGTCAGGCTTAACCGATGTGAGATCAGGGGGGATGGAAATTTCATGATGTTTTGTTCATTAGCCACAACCCTTAAGCTCAACCGAATGCAAAACACTCAACTAATAGAAGTAAATATTAGAGTGTGTTAGTCAAGCTTAACAAATGAGAGATCAGGGTGGCTGGAAATTTCATGATGTTTTGTTCAGTAGCCACAACCCTTAAGCTCAACAATATGCATAACACTCAACTAATAGAAGTAAATATTAGAGTGTGCTAGGCAGGCTTAATCGATGGGAGATCAGGGTGGATGGACATTTCATGATGTTTTATTCATTAGCCTCACCCTTAGGCTCAACCGAATTCATAACACTCAACTAATAGAAGTAAATGATAGAGGGTGTGTTAGTCAGGCTTAACCGATGGGAGATCAGGGTGGATATACATTTCATGATGTTTTATTCATTAGCCTCACCCTTAGGCTCAACCGAATGCATAACACTCAACTAATAGAAGTAAATATTAGAGTGGGTTAGTCAGGCTTAACCGATGGGAGATCAGTTTGGATGGAAATTTCATGATGTTTTGTTCATTAGCCTCAACCCTTAAGCCCAACCGAATGCAAAACACTCAACTAATAGAAGTAATTATTAGAGTGTGTTAGTCAGGCTTAACCGATGGGAGATCAGGGTGGATGGACATTTCATGATGTTTTGTTCATTAGCCACAACCCTTAAGCTCAACCGAATGCTTAACACTCTACTAATAGAAGTAAATAATAGTTAAAGGGTGTGTTAGTCAGGCTTAAACGATGGGAGATCAGGGTGGATGGACATTTCATGATGTTTTGTTCATTAGCCACAACCCTTAAGCTCAACCGAATGCAAAACACTCAACTAATAGAAGTAAATATTAGAGTGTGTTAGTCAGGCTTAACCGATGGGAGATCAGGGTGGATGAACATTTCATGATGTTTTGTTCATTAGCCAAAACCCTTAAGCTCAACCGAATGCATAACACTCAACTAATAGAAGTAAATATTAGAGTGTGTTAGTCAGGCTTAACCGATGGGAGATCAGGGTGGATGAACATTTCATGATGTTTTGTTCATTAGCCACAACCCTTAAGCTAAACCGAATGCAAAACACTCAACTAATAGAAGTAAATATTAGAGTGTGTTAGTCAGGCTTAACCGATGGGAGATCAGGGTGGATGAACATTTCATGATGTTTTGTTCATTAGCCACAACCCTTAAGCTCAACCGAATGCAAAACACGCAACTAATAGAAGTAAATATTAGAGTGTGTTAGTCAGGCTTAACCGATGGGAGATCAGGGTGGATGAACATTTCATGATGTTTTGTTCATTAGCCACAACCCTTAAGCTCAACCGAATGCAAAACACTCAACTAATAGAAGTAAATATTAGAGTGTGTTAGTCAGGCTTAACCGATGGGAGATCAGGGTGGATGAACATTTCATGATGTTTTGTTCATTAGCCACAACCCTTAAGCTCAACCGAATGCAAAACACTCAACTAATAGAAGTAAATATTAGAGTGTGTTAGTCAGGCTTAACCGATGGGAGATCAGGGTGGATGAACATTTCATGATGTTTTGTTCATTAGCCACAACCCTTAAGCTCAACTGAATGCAAAACACTCAACTAATAGAGGTAAATATTAGAGTGTGTTAGTCAGGCTTAACCGATGGGAGATCAGATTGGATGGACATCTCATGGTGTTTTATTCATTAGCAACAACCCTTAAGCTCAACCAAATTTATAGCACTCAACTAATAGACGTAAATGATAGTTAGTGGGTGTGTTAGTCAAGCTTAACTGTTGGAAGATCATGGTGAATGAACATCTCAGGATGTTTTATTAAATAGACTCACCCTTAAGCTCACCCCAACCGAATTCATAACACTCAACTAATAGAAGTAAATGATAGAGGGTGTGTTAGTCAAGCTTAACTGATGGGAGATCAGGGTGGATGAACATTTCATGATGTTTTATTCAATAGCCTCAACAATTAGGCTCATCCGAATTCATAACACTCAACTAATAGAAGTAAATATTAGAGTGTGTTAGTTAGACTTAACCGATGGGAGATCAGGGTGGATGAACATTTCATGATGTTTTGTTCATTAGCCACAACCCTTAAGCTCAACCGAATGCATAACACTCAACTAATAGAAGTAAATATTAGAGTGTGTTAGTCAGGCTTAACCGATGGGAGATCAGGGTGGATGGACATTTCATGATGTTTTGTTCACTAGCCCAAACCCTTAAGCTCAACCGAATGCATAACATTCAACTAATAGAAGTAAATGTTAGAGTGTGTTAGTCAGGCTTAACCGATGGGAGATCAGGGTGGATGGAAATTTCATGATGTTTTGTTCATTAGCCACAACCCTTAAGCTCAACCGAATGCAAAACACTCAACTAATAGAAGTAAATATTAGAGTGTGTTAGTCATGCTTAACCGATGGGAGATCAGGGTGGATGGAAATTGCATGATGTTTTGTTCATTAACCACAACCCTTAAGCTCAACCGAATGCAAAACACTCAACTAATAGAAGTAAATATTAGAGTGTGTTAGTCAGGCTTAACAAATGAGAGATCAGGGTGGCTGGAAATTTCATGATGTTTTGTTCAGTAGCCACAACCCTTAAGCTCAACCGAATGCATAACACTCAACTAATAGAAGTAAATATTAGAGTGTGCTAGGCAGGCTTAATCGATGGGAGATCAGGGGGGATGTACATTCCATGATGTTTTATTCATTAGCCTCACCCTTAGGCTCAACTGAATTCATAACACTCAACTAATAGAAGTAAATGATAGAGTGTGTGTTAGTCAGGCTTAACCGATGGGAGATCAGGGTGGATATACATTTCATGATGTTTTATTCATTAGCCTCACCCTTAGGCTCAACCGAATGCATAACACTCAAATAATAGAAGTAAATGATAGAGGGTGTGTTAGTCAGGCTTAACCGATTGGAGATCAGGGTGGATATACATTTCATGATGTTTTATTCATTAGCCTCACCCTTAGGCTCAACCGAATGCATAACACTCAACTAATAGAAGTAAATGATAGAGAGTGTGTTAGTCAGGCTTAACCGATGGGAGATCAGTTTGGATGGAAATTTCGTGATGTTTTGTTCATTAGCCTCAACCCTTAAGCTCAACCGAATGCAAAACACTCAACTAATAGAAGTAAATATTAGAGTGTGTTAGTCAGGCTTAACCGATGGGAGATCAGGGTGGATGGACATTTCATGATGTTTTGTTCAATAGCCACAACCCTTAAGCTCAACCGAATGCATAACACTCTACTAATAGAAGTAAATGATAGTTAAAGGGTGTGTTAGTCAGGCTTAACTGATGAGAGATATGCATGGATAGAGCTCTAGAATGTTTCACTTGATAGGCTCAACTAAAGAGGGTTAAGTGTAGTTCAAGTGTGTACTCTAAGGGTAGAGTGTGTATACGCTCTATTTGACCATATGGTCAAATGGAGAGAGCTCAGGATGGCTCTAGTGAGCAATCATTAAGCTCAAGTGAAGTCAGAAGTGGTTAGACTTAACTGAAGAAGGTCAGCAAAAGAATAACTTCCTTCACACAAGGCCATTGTATTGTTGTGCACAACAAATGGTAGGCTTAGGCGATTGGCCAGAGGGAATGTAATATTCTAAAGCGATTATTTATTCTTTGTTTTACAATTACAATCTCCATATTTGAATATTTAGAACCGCATCAAAATTATGAAGAATATAGTGCCACGAAGAAACCATTGTCTTTCTTACAGACAATCCTAACAAATAAAACAATAGGAATTATAAAATTAGAGGAAACTACAAACATAAAATTTGTTTCGCTCTAGCGATAAGTGAATAATTCACAAGATGTTAAAAGTAAACATTAATAAAGATAAATAATATTCGAGCTGGCTTGTGAGTGAAAGTTATAATTAAATAATAAAAATATATACAACTCACAAATATAAAATTTTTTATTTCAAACGCGTTTCGACGACTACTTTGTCGTCATCTTCAGTGAAAATCCACAAATGAAATTAACTAAAAAATATATATATATTAAACATAACCTATAAAGTTTTAGCAAAGGTAAAGTTAAAAAGTTTTTTACCTTTGCTAAAACTTTATAGGTTATGTTTAATACATATATATTTTTTAGTTAATTTCATTTGTGGATTTTCACTGAAGATGACGACAAAGTAGTCGTCGAAACGCGTTTGAAATAAAAAATTGTATATTTGTGAGTTGTATATATTTTTATTATTTAATTATTAATAAAGATGTTTAATAAAATTGTATAAACTTTGTAGTTCGCTGGCCAGACTATACTTCGCCCGAGACTAGTTGGTAGGCTATATGTAAAAGCTAATGTAGTTACCGTATAATTATCACTGATGATGTTAACTTAGTTGCCGAAACAAGTCTGATTAGAATTTAAATTTCTGTTTTGAACTTTTAGGAGTGTCTTTCCAAATGTTTTGCAGAGTATATTTATCTCAAAAGTGAAGCTCAACACTGACACGATAAAACTTAAATTGCACAAAAATGTCTCCTCTTTTGTATTTACATAATCGGGGTAGCTACATTTAGATGTCCTTGTACCAAGCACATACTGACATTTATCTTTAGTGATAAGCTCCTATTTTTTAATATAAAATGTTCATGAATTATTTTTGTTTTTCAGGATGGCGGGCCAAGCCAAGGTCATTCAGGCGTCGACGAACTGTTAAGTATGTATAATGTGCACTACAATATCTTTATTTGGTCGTTTTTAGAGAAAACAAGAAAAATCACATATTTTTCGGGGGGAAAAACAAATCTTTTCTTCTAACTCTCAACCATCAGAAAAACTCAACCAATTTGTTAATGTTGTTATATCTTAACGTGTTGTCATATTTTCATGTGTTCTTATATTTTCATCTGTCATAATATTCCACGTATTGTCATATTTTAATGTTTTGTCATATTTTCATATGTCGTTATATGTTCATATGTTGTTTTATTTTCATGTGTCATAATATTCCACGTATTGTCATATTTTAATGTTTTGTCATATTTTCATATGTCGTTATATGTTCATATGTTGTTTTATTTTCATGTGTCATAATATTCCACGTATTGTCATATTTTAATGTTTTGTCATATTTTCATATGTCGTTATATGTTCATATGTTGTTTTATTTTCATGTGTCATAATATTCCACGTATTGTCATATTTTAATGTTTTGTCATATTTTCATATGTCGTTATATGTTCATATGTTGTTTTATTTTCATGTGTCATAATATTCCACGTATTGTCATATTTTAATGTTTTGTCATACTTTCATATGTCGTTATATGTTCATATGTTGTTTTATTTTCATGTATCATAATATTTCATGTGTTGTCCTATTTTCATGAGTTGTTATATATATGTTGTTTATATTTTTATGTGATATATTTTTAAAGGTTGTCATATTTTCATGTGTTCTTTATATTATTGTGTTGTTATATTTTAATGTGTTGTATATTTTCATGTGTTGTCATATTATTTGAGTTCTTATATTCTCATGTGTTGTCATATTTTCATGTGTTGTTTATATTTTTATGTGATATATTTTTAAAGGTTGTCATATTTTCATGTGTTCTTTATATTATTTTGTTGTTATATTTTCATGTGTTGTCATATTTTCATGTATAGTCATATTTTCATGTGTTGTCATATTTGTATGTATTGTCATATATTCATGTGTCGTAATATTTTCATGTGTTGTTATATTTTCATGTGTTGCCATATTTTCACGTGTCGTAATATTTTCATGTGTTGAAAAATTTTCATGAGTAACATTTTCAGGTTTATATGTTTTCATATTTTCATTTGTTGTCTATTTTCACGTATTCCAAACTTTTTATATACATAGTCAATTTATTAACACCATTTTTAATAAGATTTGATAAAATACGGACCACTTTAGTTAAGTTTAAATATTTCGTCGGAAATTCGCAACATTTGTGTTATCAACCATCAACGTTTCTAAACAGAGAAACTTTGTTCGAGGAAGCGAAGCGTGTGACGTAATAATAGAAACTCAATTCAGAACATCATTTGCCTTTGTTATTACCAATAATTCTCCAGAGAATGCAATGCGCGGTTAAAACTAAATGTACATCCCAGACTTGGCTGCTTGCTTAAGTGGGCAGAGCACTCAACCGTAACATGTTATATTTGCTTTTATAAATTTGGATGAATTTTTCTGCCTTTCCTAACATATAATGAAATATTAGGAAAGGTAAAAAATCTACTCAAATGTATAAAGGTATTCCTAACAATAGTGAAGATGAATATATTTAAATTGACATTTGTTTTATTTTAAAATTAGTAGTTGGGCAGAGTTGGCTTGAAATAAAATAAACTGTTTACCTTGTTCGGTTGCCATTTAAGTAATATTTTAGAGTAGACATGTTAGAAATTAGAACTTACGGAAAGAGGGAAGCTCTAAAGTTACAAGTAAGAAAGTGGGGAATTAGATTCAGCAGAGCTCACACAAAGACTATAAAATAATCGAGCCATTGCATTAACTACACCTGTAACTTCCTTTAGATGGTTTCGATGGTTTAATGTGTAAAGAAGCGCAAGAAGGTGTCCTTGCTGTCATCGTCAAAACTAGTATGTTTTAATATACTAATGTGTAGTGAGATCTAGAAAAATGTTTTTATTTTTACCTTTATGAATTGTTCTCACTAGGTAAGCTGTAATTAACCTAATATTAACGACAGTAATTAAAGATACCATTTAGCTTAGTAATTATTTTTAACATTTCTTTTGTAAAGCAAAATATAAAACAAACTCTTTGATTGGTTATATAATACAAAACTAAACTTTCTGAGTTCGAATCGCATTAGTCCCGTAGAATTTTACTGTGCATTTTTAGTCCTCAGGTCAACTTAGACTGTGAAGTTATACAGCCAATGTTGTACCTGGGGTAATAATGTGTGGGCACGGCTCTACCCGTCACTCTTACAGTGTGTCAGGGTGTAACTAGAAGCCATGATGTTGTACCTGGGGTAATAATGTGTGGGCACGGCTCTACCCGTCCCTCTTACAGTGTGTCAGGGTGTAACTAGAAGCCATGATGTTGTACCTGGGGTAATAATGTGTGGGCAAAGCTCTACCCGTCCCTCTTACAGTGTGTAAGGGTGTAACTAGAAGCCATGATGTTGTACCTGGGGTGATAATGTGTGGGCACGGCTCTACCCGTCACTCTTACAGTGTGTCAGGGTGTAACTAGAAGCTATGATGTTGTACTTGGGGTAATAATGTGTGGGCACGGCTCTAACCGTCCCTCTTACAGTGTGTAAGGGTGTAACTAGAAGCCATGATGTTGTACCTGGGGTAATAATGTGTGGGCACGGCTCTACCCGTCCCTCTTACAGTGTGTAAGGGTGTAACTAGAAGCCATGATGTTGTACCTGGGGTAATAATGTGTGGGCACGGCTCTACCCGTCCCTCTTACAGTGTGTCAGGGTGTAACAAGAAGCCATGATGTTGTACCTGGGGTAATAATGTGTGGGCACGGTTCTACCCGTCCCTCTTACAGTGTGTCAGGGTGTAACTAGAAGCCACGATGTTGTACCTGGGGTAATAATGTGTGGGCACGGTTCTACCCGTCCCTCTTACAGTGTGTCAGGGTGTAACTAGAAGCCATGATGTTGTACCTGGGGTAATAATGTGTGGGCACGGCTCTACCCGTCCCTCTTACAGTGTGTCAGGGTGTAACTAGAAGCCATGATGTTGTACCTGGGGTAATAATGTGTGGGCACGGCTCTAACCGTCACTCTTACAGTGTGTCAGGGTGTAACTAGAAGCCATGATGTTGTACCTGGGGTAATAATGTGTGGGCACGGCTCTACCCGTCCCTCTTACAGTGTGCCAGGGTGTAACTAGAAGCCATGATGTTGTACCTGGGGTGATAATGTGTGGGCACGGCTCTACCCGTCCCTCTTACAGTGTGTCAGGGTGTAACTAGAAGCCATGATGTTGTACCTGGGGTGATAATGTGTGGGCACGGTTCTACCCTTCCCTCTTACAGTGTGTCAGGGTGTAACTAGAAGCCATGATGTTGTACCTGGGGTAATAATGTGTGGGCACGGCTCTAACCGTCACTCTTACAGTGTGTCAGGGTGTAACTAGAAGCCATGATGTTGTACCTGGGGTAATAATGTGTGGGCACGGCTCTACCCGTCCCTCTTACAGTGTGTCAGGGTGTAACTAGAAGCCATAATGTTGTACCTGGGGTAATAATGTGTGGGCACGGCTCTACCCGTCCCTCTTACAGTGTGACAGGGTGTAACTAGAAGCCACGATGTTGTACCTGGGGTAATAATGTGTGGGCACGGCTCTACCCGTCCCTCTTACAGTGTGTCAGGGTGTAACTAGAAGCCATGATGTTGTACTTGGGGTAATAATGTGTGGGCACGGCTCTAACCGTCCCTCTTACAGTGTGTAAGGGTGTAACTAGAAGCCATGATGTTGTACCTGGGGTAATAATGTGTGGGCACGGCTCTACCCGTCCCTCTTACAGTGTGTAAGGGTGTAACTAGAAGCCATGATGTTGTACCTGGGGTAATAATGTGTGGGCACGGCTCTACCCGTCCCTCTTACAGTGTGTCAGGGTGTAACAAGAAGCCATGATGTTGTACCTGGGGTAATAATGTGTGGGCACGGTTCTACCCGTCCCTCTTACAGTGTGTCAGGGTGTAACTAGAAGCCACGATGTTGTACCTGGGGTAATAATGTGTGGGCACGGTTCTACCCGTCCCTCTTACAGTGTGTCAGGGTGTAACTAGAAGCCATGATGTTGTACCTGGGGTAATAATGTGTGGGCACGGCTCTACCCGTCCCTCTTACAGTGTGTCAGGGTGTAACTAGAAGCCATGATGTTGTACCTGGGGTAATAATGTGTGGGCACGGCTCTAACCGTCACTCTTACAGTGTGTCAGGGTGTAACTAGAAGCCATGATGTTGTACCTGGGGTAATAATGTGTGGGCACGGCTCTACCCGTCCCTCTTACAGTGTGCCAGGGTGTAACTAGAAGCCATGATGTTGTACCTGGGGTGATAATGTGTGGGCACGGCTCTACCCGTCCCTCTTACAGTGTGTCAGGGTGTAACTAGAAGCCATGATGTTGTACCTGGGGTGATAATGTGTGGGCACGGTTCTACCCTTCCCTCTTACAGTGTGTCAGGGTGTAACTAGAAGCCATGATGTTGTACCTGGGGTAATAATGTGTGGGCACGGCTCTAACCGTCACTCTTACAGTGTGTCAGGGTGTAACTAGAAGCCATGATGTTGTACCTGGGGTAATAATGTGTGGGCACGGCTCTACCCGTCCCTCTTACAGTGTGTCAGGGTGTAACTAGAAGCCATGATGTTGTACCTGGGGTAATAATGTGTGGGCACGGCTCTACCCGTCCCTCTTACAGTGTGACAGGGTGTAACTAGAAGCCACGATGTTGTACCTGGGGTAATAATGTGTGGGCACGGCTCTACCCGTCCCTCTTACAGTGTGTCAGGGTGTAACTAGAAGCCATGATGTTGTACCTGGGGTAATAATGTGTGGGCACGGCTCTACCCGTCCCTCTTACAGTGTGTCAGGGTGTAACTAGAAGCCATGATGTTGTACCTGGGGTAATAATGTGTGGGCACGGCTCTACCCGTCCCTCTTACAGTGTGTCAGGGTGTAACTAGAAGCCATGATGTTGTACCTGGGGTAATAATGTGTGGGCACGGCTCTACCCGTCCCTCTTACAGTGTGTCAGGGTGTAACTAGAAGCCATGATGTTGTACCTGGGGTGATAATGTGTGGGCACGGCTCTACCCGTCCCTCTTACAGTGTGTCATAGTGTAACTAGAAGCCATGATGTTGTACCTGGGGTAATAATGTGTGGGCACGGCTCTACCCGTCACTCTTACAGTGTGTCAGGGTGTAACTAGAAGCCATGATGTTGTACCTGGGGTAATAATGTGTGGGCACGGCTCTACCCGTCACGCTTACAGTGTGTCAGGGTGTAACTAGAAGCCATGATGTTGTACCTGGGGTAATAATGTGTGGGCACGGCTCTACCCGTCCCTCTTACAGTGTGTCAGGGTGTAACTAGAAGCCATGATGTTGTACCTGGGGTAATAATGTGTGGGCACGGCTATACCCGTCACTCTTACAGTGTGTCAGGGTGTAACTAGAAGCCATGATGTTGTACCTGGGGTAATAATGTGTGGGCACGGCTCTACCCGTCACTCTTACAGTGTGTCAGGGTGTAACTAGAAGCCATGATGTTGTACCTGGGGTAATAATGTGTGGGCACGGCTCTACCCGTCCCTCTTACAGTGTGTGAGGGTGTAACTAGAAGCCATGATGTTGTACCTGGGGTAATAATGTGTGGGCACGGCTCTACCCGTCCCTCTTACAGTGTGTCAGGGTGTAACTAGAAGCCATGATGTTGTACCTGGGGTGATAATGTGTGGGCACGGCTCTACCCGTCCCTCTTACAGTGTGTGAGGGTGTAACTAGAAGCCATGATGTTGTACCTGGGGTAATAATGTGTGGGCACGGCTCTACCCGTCCCTCTTACAGTGTGTGAGGGTGTAACTAGAAGCCATGATGTTGTACCTGGGGTAATAATGTGTGGGCACGGCTCTACCCGTCCCTCTTACAGTGTGTCAGGGTGTAACTAGAAGCCATGATGTTGTACCTGGGGTAATAATGTGTGGGCATGGTTCTACCCGTCCCTCTTACAGTGTGTCAGGGTGTAAATAGAAGCCATGATGTTGTACCTGGGGTAATAATGTGTGGGCACGGCTCTACCCGTCCCTCTTACAGTGTGTCAGGGTGTAACTAGAAGCCATGATGTTGTACCTGGGGTGATAATGTGTGGGCACGGCTCTACCCGTCCCTCTTACAGTGTGTGAGGGTGTAACTAGAAGCCATGATGTTGTACCTGGGGTAATAATGTGTGGGCACGGCTCTACCCGTCCCTCTTACAGTGTGTGAGGGTGTAACTAGAAGCCATGATGTTGTACCTGGGGTAATAATGTGTGGGCACGGCTCTACCCGTCCCTCTTACAGTGTGTCAGGGTGTAACTAGAAGCCATGATGTTGTACCTGGGGTAATAATGTGTGGGCATGGTTCTACCCGTCCCTCTTACAGTATGTCAGGGTGTAACTAGAAGCCATGATGTTGTACCTGGGGTAATAATGTGTGGGCACGGCTCTACCCGTCCCTCTTACAGTGTGTCAGGGTGTAACTAGAAGCCATGATGTTGTACCTGGGGTGATAATGTGTGGGCACGGCTCTACCCGTCCCTCTTACAGTGTGTCAGGGTGTAACTAGAAGCCATGATGTTGTACCTGGGGTAATAATGTGTGGGCACGGCTCTACCCGTCACTCTTTCAGTGTGTCAGGGTGTAACTAGAAGCCATGATGTTGTACCTGGGGTAATAATGTGTGGGCACGGCTCTACCCGTCACTCTTACAGTGTGTCAGGGTGTAACTAGAAGCCATGATGTTGTACCTGGGGTAATAATGTGTGGGCACGGCTCTACCCGTCACTCTTACCGTGTGTCAGGGTGTAACTGGAAGCCATGATGTTGTACCTGGGGTAATAATGTGTGGGCACGGCTCTACCCGTCACTCTTACAGTGTGTCAGGGTGTAACTAGAAGCCATGATGTTGTACCTGGGGTAATAATGTGTGGGCACGGCTCTACCCGTCCCTCTTACAGTGTGTCAGGGTGTAACTAGAAGACATGATGTTGTACCTGGGGTAATAATGTGTGGGCACGGCTCTACCCGTCCCTCTTACAGTGTGTCAGGGTGTAACTAGAAGCCATGATGTTGTACCTGGGGTGGTAATGTGTGGGCACGGCTCTACCCGTCCCTCTTACAGTGTGTCATAGTGTAACTAGAAGCCATGATGTTGTACCTGGGGTAATAATGTGTGGGCACGGCTCTACCCGTCACTCTTACAGTGTGTCAGGGTGTAACTAGAAGCCATGATGTTGTACCTGGGGTAATAATGTGTGGGCACGGCTCTACCCGTCCCTCTTACAGTGTGTCAGGGTGTAACTAGAAGCCATGATGTTGTACCTGAGGTAATAATGTGTGGGCACGGCTATACCCGTCACTCTTACAGTGTGTCAGGGTGTAACTAGAAGCCATGATGTTGTACCTGGGGTAATAATGTGTGGGCACGGCTCTACCCGTCACTCTTACAGTGTGTCAGGGTGTAACTAGAAGCCATGATGTTGTACCTGGGGTAATAATGTGTGGGCACGGCTCTACCCGTCCCTCTTACAGTGTGTGAGGGTGTAACTAGAAGCCATGATGTTGTACCTGGGGTAATAATGTGTGGGCACGGCTCTACCCGTCCCTCTTACAGTGTGTCAGGGTGTAACTAGAAGCCATGATGTTGTACCTGGGGTGATAATGTGTGGGCACGGCTCTACCCGTCCCTCTTACAGTGTGTGAGGGTGTAACTAGAAGCCATGATGTTGTACCTGGGGTAAAAATGTGTGGGCACGGCTCTACCCGTCCCTCTTACAGTGTGTCAGGGTGTAACTAGAAGCCATGATGTTGTACCTGGGGTAATAATGTGTGGGCACGGCTCTACCCGTCACTCTTACAGTGTGTCAGGGTGTAACTAGAAGCCATGATGTTGTACCTGGGGTAATAATGTGTGGGCACGGCTCTACCCGTCACTCTTACAGTGTGTCAGGGTGTAACTAGAAGCCATGATGTTGTACCTGGGGTAATAATGTGTGGGCACGGCTCTACCCGTCACTCTTACCGTGTGTCAGGGTGTAACTAGAAGCCATGATGTTGTACCTGGGGTAATAATGTGTGGGCACGGCTTTACCCGTCACTCTTACAGTGTGTCAGGGTGTAACTAGAAGCCATGATGTTGTACCTGGGGTAATAATGTGTGGGCACGGCTCTACCCGTCCCTCTTACAGTGTGTCAGGGTGTAACTAGAAGCCATGATGTTGTACCTGGGGTGATAATGTGTGGGCACGGCTCTACCCGTCCCTCTTACAGTGTGTCAGGGTGTAACTAGAAGCCATGATGTTGTACCTGGGGTAATAATGTGTGGGCACGGCTCTACCCGTCACTCTTACAGTGTGTCAGGGTGTAACTAGAAGCCATGATGTTTTACCTGGGGTAATAATGTGTGGGCACGGCTCTACCCGTCACTCTTACAGTGTGTCAGGGTGTAACTAGAAGCCATGATGTTGTACCTGGGGTAATAATGTGTGGGCACGGCTCTACCCGTCACTCTTACCGTGTGTCAGGGTGTAACTAGAAGCCATGATGTTGTACCTGGGGTAATAATGTGTGGGCACGGCTCTACCCGTCACTCTTACAGTGTGTCAGGGTGTAACTAGAAACCATGATGTTGTGTACCTGGGGTGATAATGTGTGGGCACGGCTCTACCCGTCACTCTTACAGTGTGTCAGGGTGTAACTAGAAGCCATGATGTTACCTGGGGTAATAATGTGTGGGCACGGCTCTACCCGTCCCTCTTACAGTGTGTCAGGGTGTAACTAGAAGCCATGATGTTGTACCTCGGGTAATAATGTGTGGGCACGGCTCTACCCGTCACTCTTACCGTGTGTCAGGGTGTAACTAGAAACCATGATGTTGTGTACCTGGGGTGATAATGTGTGGGCACGGCTCTACCCGTCACTCTTACAGTGTGTCAGGGTGTAACTAGAAGCCATGATGTTACCTGGGGTAATAATGTGTGGGCACGGCTCTACCCGTCCCTCTTACAGTGTGTCAGGGTGTAACTAGAAGCCATGATGTTGTACCTCGGGTAATAATGTGTGGGCACGGCTCTACCCGTCACTCTTACCGTGTGTCAGGGTGTAACTAGAAGCCATGTTGTTGTATATGGGGTAATAACGTGTGGGCACGGCTCTACCCGTCACTCTTACAGTGTGTCAGGGTGTAACTAGAAGCCATGATGTTGTAGCTTAGGTGATAATGTGTGGGCACGGTTCTACCCGTCCCTCTTACAGTGTGTGAGGGTGTAACTAGAAGCCATGATGTTGTACCTGGGGTAATAATGTGTGGGCACGGCTCTACCCGTCACTCTTACAGTGTGTCAGGGTGTAACTAGAAGCCATGATGTTGTACCTGGGGTAATAATGTGTGGGCACGGCTCTACCCGTCACTCTTACAGTGTGTCAGGGTGTAACTAGAAGCCATGATGTTGTACCTGGGGTAATAATGTGTGGGCACGGCTCTACCCGTCACTCTTACCGTGTGTCAGGGTGTAACTAGAAGCCATGATGTTGAACCTGGGGTAATAATGTGTGGGCACGGCTCTACCCGTCACTCTTACAGTGTGTCAGGGTGTAACTAGAAGCCATGATGTTGTACCTGGGGTGATAATGTGTGGGAACGGTTCTACCCGTCCCTCTTACAGTGTGTCAGGGTGTAACTAGAAGCCATGATGTTGTACCTGGGGTGATAATGTGTGGGCATGGTTCTACCCGTCCCTCTTACAGTGTGTCAGGGTGTAACTAGAAGCCATGATGTTGTACCTGGGGTAATAATGTGTGGGCACGGCTCTACCCGTCCCTCTTACAGTGTGTCAGGGTGTAACTAGAAGCCATGATGTTGTACCTGGGGTGATAATGTGTGGGCACGGCTCTACCCGTCCCTCATACAGTGTGTCAGGGTGTAACTAGAAGCCATGATGTTGTACCTGGGGTAATAATGTGTGGGCACGGCTCTACCCGTCACTCTTACAGTGTGTCAGGGTGTAACTAGAAGCCATGATGTTGTACCTGGGGTAATAATGTGTGGGCACGGCTCTACCCGTCACTCTTACAGTGTGTCAGGGTGTAACTAGAAGCCATGATGTTGTACCTGGGGTAATAATGTGTGGGCACGGCTCTACCCGTCACTCTTACCGTGTGTCAGGGTGTAACTGGAAGCCATGATGTTGTACCTGGGGTAATAATGTGTGGGCACGGCTCTACCCGTCACTCTTACAGTGTGTCAGGGTGTAACTAGAAGCCATGATGTTGTACCTGGGGTAATAATGTGTGGGCACGGCTCTACCCGTCCCTCTTACAGTGTGTCAGGGTGTAACTAGAAGCCATGATGTTGTACCTGGGGTAATAATGTGTGGGCACGGCTCTACCCGTCCCTCTTACAGTGTGTCAGGGTGTAACTAGAAGCCATGATGTTGTACCTGGGGTGATAATGTGTGGGCACGGCTCTACCCGTCCCTCTTACAGTGTGTCATAGTGTAACTAGAAGCCATGATGTTGTACCTGGGGTAATAATGTGTGGGCACGGCTCTACCCGTCACTCTTACAGTGTGTCAGGGTGTAACTAGAAGCCATGATGTTGTACCTGGGGTAATAATGTGTGGGCACGGCTCTACCCGTCCCTCTTACAGTGTGTCAGGGTGTAACTAGAAGCCATGATGTTGTACCTGAGGTAATAATGTGTGGGCACGGCTATACCCGTCACTCTTACAGTGTGTCAGGGTGTAACTAGAAGCCATGATGTTGTACCTGGGGTAATAATGTGTGGGCACGGCTCTACCCGTCACTCTTACAGTGTGTCAGGGTGTAACTAGAAGCCATGATGTTGTACCTGGGGTAATAATGTGTGGGCACGGCTCTACCCGTCCCTCTTACAGTGTGTGAGGGTGTAACTAGAAGCCATGATGTTGTACCTGGGGTAATAATGTGTGGGCACGGCTCTACCCGTCCCTCTTACAGTGTGTCAGGGTGTAACTAGAAGTCATGATGTTGTACCTGGGGTGATAATGTGTGGGCACGGCTCTACCCGTCCCTCTTACAGTGTGTGAGGGTGTAACTAGAAGCCATGATGTTGTACCTGGGGTAAAAATGTGTGGGCACGGCTCTACCCGTCCTCCTTACAGTGTGTCAGGGTGTAACTAGAAGCCATGATGTTGTACCTGGGGTAATAATGTGTGGGCACGGCTCTACCCGTCACTCTTAAAGTGTGTCAGGGTGTAACTAGAAGCCATGATGTTGTACCTGGGGTAATAATGTGTGGGCACGGCTCTACCCGTCACTCTTACAGTGTGTCAGGGTGTAACTAGAAGCCATGATGTTGTACCTGGGGTAATAATGTGTGGGCACGGCTCTACCCGTCACTCTTACCGTGTGTCAGGGTGTAACTAGAAGCCATGATGTTGTACCTGGGGTAATAATGTGTGGGCACGGCTTTACCCGTCACTCTTACAGTGTGTCAGGGTGTAACTAGAAGCCATGATGTTGTACCTGGGGTAATAATGTGTGGGCACGGCTCTACCCGTCCCTCTTACAGTGTGTCAGGGTGTAACTAGAAGCCATGATGTTGTACCTGGGGTGATAATGTGTGGGCACGGCTCTACCCGTCCCTCTTACAGTGTGTCAGGGTGTAACTAGAAGCCATGATGTTGTACCTGGGGTAATAATGTGTGGGCACGGCTCTACCCGTCACTCTTACAGTGTGTCAGGGTGTAACTAGAAGCCATGATGTTTTACCTGGGGTAATAATGTGTGGGCACGGCTCTACCCGTCACTCTTACAGTGTGTCAGGGTGTAACTAGAAGCCATGATGTTGTACCTGGGGTAATAATGTGTGGGTACGGCTCTACCCGTCCCTCTTACAGTGTGTCAGGGTGTAACTAGAAGCCATGATGTTGTACCTGGGGTGATAATGTGTGGGCACGGCTCTACCCGTCCCTCTTACAGTGTGTCAGGGTGTAACTAGAAGCCATGATGTTGTACCTGGGGTAATAATGTGTGGGCACGGCTCTACCCGTCACTCTTACAGTGTGTCAGGGTGTAACTAGAAGCCATGATGTTGTACCTGGGGTAATAATGTGTGGGCACGGCTCTACCCGTCACTCTTACAGTGTGTCAGGGTGTAACTAGAAGCCATGATGTTGTACCTGGGGTAATAATGTGTGGGCACGGCTCTACCCGTCACTCTTACCGTGTGTCAGGGTGTAACTAGAAGCCATGATGTTGTACCTGGGGTAATAATGTGTGGGCACGGCTCTACCCGTCACTCTTACAGTGTGTCAGGGTGTAACAAGAAGCCATGATGTTGTGTACCTGGGGTGATAATGTGTGGGCACGGCTCTACCCGTCACTCTTACAGTGTGTCAGGGTGTAACTAGAAGCCATGATGTTACCTGGGGTAATAATGTGTGGGCACGGCTCTACCCGTCCCTCTTACAGTGTGTCAGGGTGTAACTAGAAGCCATGATGTTGTACCTCGGGTAATAATGTGTGGGCACGGCTCTACCCGTCACTCTTACCGTGTGTCAGGGTGTAACTAGAAGCCATGATGTTGTATATGGGGTAATAACGTGTGGGCACGGCTCTACCCGTCACTCTTACAGTGTGTCAGGGTGTAACTAGAAACCATGATGTTGTACCTGGGGTGATAATGTGTGGGCACGGTTCTACTCGTCCCTCTTACAGTGTGTCAGGGTGTAACTAGAAGCCATGATGTTGTACCTGGGGTGATAATGTGTGGGCACGGTTCTACCCGTCCCTCTTACAGTGTGTCAGGGTGTAACTAGAAGCCATGATGTTGTACCTGGGGTGATAATGTGTGGGCACGGTTCTACCCGTCCCTCTTACAGTGTGTCAGGGTGTAACTAGAAGCCACGATGTTGTACCTGGGGTAATAATGTGTGGGCACGGCTCAACCCGTCCCTCTTACAGTGTGTCAGGGTGTAACTAGAAGCCATGATGTTGTACCTGGGGTAATAATGTGTGGGCACGGCTCTACCCGTCCCTCTTACAGTGTGTCAGGGTGTAACTGGAAGCCATGATGTTGTACCTGGGGTAATAATGTGTGGGCACGGCTCTACCCGTCCCTCTTACAATGTGTCAGGGTGTAACTAGAAGCCATGATGTTGTACCTGGGGTAATAATGTGTGGGCACGGCTCTACCCGTCCCTCTTGCAGTGTGTCAGGGTGTAACTAGAAGCCATGATGTTGTACCTGGGGTAATAATGTGTGGGCACGGCTCTACCCGTCCCTCTTACAGTGTGTCAGGGTGTAACTAGAAGCCACGATGTTGTACCTGGGGTAATAATGTGTGGGCACGGCTCTACCCGTCCCTCTTACAGTGTGTCAGGGTGTAACTAGAAGCCATGATGTTGTACCTGGGGTAATAATGTGTTGGCACGGCTCTACCCGTCCCTCTTACAGTGTGTCAGGGTGTAACTAGAAGCCATGATGTTGTACCTGGGGTAATAATGTGTGGGCACGGCTCTACCCGTCCCTCTTACAGTGTGTCAGGGTGTAACTAGAAACCATGATGTTGTACCTGGGGTAATAATGTTTGGGCACGGCTCTACCCGTCACTCTTACAGTGTGTCAGGGTGTAACTAGAAGCCATGATGTTGTACCTGGGGTAATAATGTGTGGGCACGGCTCTACCCGTCCCTCTTACAGTGTGTCAGGGTGTAACTAGAAGCCATGATGTTGTACCTGGGGTAATAATGTGTGGGCACGGCTCTACCCGTCCCTCTTACAGTGTGTCAGGGTGTAACTAGAAGCCATGATGTTATACCTGGGGTAATAATGTTTGGGCACGGCTCTACCCGCCCCTCTTACAGTGTGTCAGGGTGTAACTAGAAGCCACGATGTTGTACCTGGGGTAATAATGTGTGGGCACGGCTCTACCCGTCCCTCTTACAGTGTGTCAGGTTGTAACTAGAAGCCACGATGTTGTACCTGTGGTAATAATGTGTGGGCACGGCTCTACCCGTCCCTCTTACAGTGTGTCAGGGTGTAACTAGAAGCCATGATGTTGTACCTGGGGTAATAATGTGTGGGCACGGCTCTACCCGTCACTCTTACAGTGTGTCAGGGTGTAACTAGAAGCCATGATGTTGTACCTGGGGTAATAATGTGTGGGCACGGCTCTACCCGTCCCTCTTACAATGTGTCAGGGTGTAACTAGAAGCCATGATGTTGAACCTGGGGTAATAATGTGTGGGCACGGCTCTACCCGTCCCTCTTACAGTGTGTCAGGGTGTAACTAGAAGCCATGATGTTGTACCTGGGGTAATAATGTGTGGGCACGGCTCTACCCGTCCCTCTTACAGTGTGTCAGGGTGTAACTAGAAGCCATGATGTTATACCTGGGGTAATAATGTGTGGGCACGGCTCTACCCGTCCCTCTTACATTGTGTCAGGGTGTAACTAGAAGCCATGATGTTGTACCTGGGGTAATAATGTGGTAGCACGGTTCTACCCGTCCCTCTTACAGTGTGTCAGGGTGTAACTAGAAGCCATGATGTTGTACCTGGGGTAATAATGTGTGAGCACGGCTCTACCCGTCCCTCTTACAGTGTGTCAGGGTGTAACTAGAAGCCATGATGTTGTACCTGGGGTAATAATGTGTGGCCACGGCTCTACCCGTCACTCTTACAGTGTGTCATTGTGTAACTAGAAGCCATGATGTTGTACCTGGGGTAATAATGTGTGGGCACGGCTCTACCCGTCCCTCTTACAGTGTGTCAGGGTGTAACTAGAAGCCATGATGTTGTACCTGGGGTAATAATGTGTGGGCACGGCTCTACCCGTCCCTCTTACAGTGTGTCAGGGTGTAACTAGAAGCCATGATGTTGTACCTGGGGTAATAATGTGTGGGCACGGCTCTACCCGTCCCTCTTACAGTGTGTCAGGGTGTAACTAGAAGCCATGATGTTGTACCTGGGGTAATAATGTGTGAGCACGGCTCTACCCGTCCCTCTTACAGTGGGTCAGGGTGTAACTAGAAGCCATGATGTTGTACCTGGGGTAATAATGTGTGGGCACGGCTCTACCCGTCCCTCTTACAGTGTGTCAGGGTTTAACTAGAAGCCATGATGTTATACCTGGGGAAATAATGTGTGGGCACGGCTCTACCCGTCCCTCTTACATTGTGTCAGGGTGTAACTAGAAGCCATGATGTTGTACCTGGGGTAATAATGTGTGAGCACGGCTCTACCCGTCCCTCTTACAGTGTGTCAGGGTGTAACTAGAAGCCATGATGTTGTACCTGGGGTAATAATGTGTGAACACGGCTCTACCCGTCCCTCTTACAGTGTGTCAGGGTGTAACTAGAAGCCATGATGTTGTACCTGGGGTAATAATGTGTGGGCCCGGCTCTACCCGTCACTCTTACAGTGTGTCAGAGTGTAACTAGAAGACATGATGTTGTACCTGGGGTAATAATGTGTGGGCACGGCTCTACCCGTCACTCTTACAGTGTGTCAGGGTGTAACTAGAAGCCATGATGTTGTACCTGGGGTAATAATGTGTGGGCACGGCTCTACCCGTCCCTCTTACAGTGTGTCAGGGTGTAACTAGAAGCCATGATGTTGTACCTGGGGTAATAATGTGTGGGCACGGCTCTACCCGTCCCTCTTACAGTGTGTCAGGGTGTAACTAGAAGCCATGATGTTGTACCTGGGGTTATAATGTGTGAGCACGGCTCTACCCGTCCCTCTTACAGTGTGTCAGGGTGTAACTAGAAGCCATGATGTTGTACCTGGGGTAATAATGTGTGAGCACGGCTCTACCCGTCCCTCTTACAGTGTGTCAGGGTGTAACTAGAAGCCATGATGTTGTACCTGGGGTAATAATGTGTGGGCACGGCTCTACCCGTCCCTCTTACAGTGTGTCAGGGTGTAACTAGAAGCCATGATGTTGTACCTGGGGTAATAATGTGTGGGCACGACTCTAACCGTCCCTCTTACAGTGTGTCAGGGTGTAACTAGAAGCCATGATGTTGTACCTGGGGTAATAATGTGTGAGCACGGCTCTACCCGTCCCTCTTACAGTGTGTCAGGGTGTAACTAGAAGCCATGATGTTGTACCTGGGGTAATAATGTGTGAGCACGGCTTTACCCGTCCCTCTTACAGTGTGTCAGGGTGTAACTAGAAGCCATGATGTTGTACCTGGGGTAATAATGTGTGGGCACGGCTCTACCCGTCACTCTTACAGTGTGTCATTGTATAACTAGAAGCCATGACGTTGTAAAGACAGTGTAACAACCTTGTCCGAACTTACAGGTGCTCGAGCTAGAAGAGGCGTTATGCACATCGTTTTGCGTCCAGGGCAGCGTCCCCCCAAAGGCGGATACCACAACGACAACATAACCAACAACACATTAAAGCATGAATTCCCATTGCCCAAGACGCCTTACTGGGTGGACTGGTTTTACTGGCAACACTATCCTTCAAGACCAATCTCTACATAGAGACGAGACAGAGGTTCAGTAATAATTGAGTGTACAAATAAAAGAAGATACCCTACTGATTATATTGTTATAATTCGAAAAAATCAATGTCCTAACCTTGAACCATTGCTAAATAAGGACTAACAATTTTATTATACTTAAAATGCTCAGTGAGGAATTAAAAGGTTTGAAATCAATAGATTAACGATTTCTCGATTTAAAAATTCTAGTAAATTTATGAAATACGGGTGAACTACGATTTAATTGCTCTACGTGGTCATTATAAGTTTACAGATAGTCCGCCGGGAGGCCCTGCTACTTTATAGGTCTACAGATAGGCTGCCGGGAGGCTCTGCTGCTTTATAGGTCTACAGATAGGCCGCCGGGAGGCCCTGCTGCTTTATGGGTCTACAGATAGGCCGCCGGGAGGCCCTGCTGCTTTATAGGTCTACAGATAGGCCACCGGGAGGCCCTGCTGCTTTATAGGTCTACAGATAGTCCGCCGGGAGGCCCTGCTGCTTTATAGGTCTACAGATAGGCTGCCGGGAGGCCCTGCTGCTTTATAGGTTTATAGATAGGCCGCTAGAAGGGAATGCTGATGTAATTTACTCAAAGTTTAAGTTTGTGGAGAATGAAGCTAGGTTGTGAAGTTCAAACTTAAAGGTTTTCCGATCGTCCCTGACAAAACCTGAACCTACGGCAAAACCCTTTCAGCTGACACTGATGATTGACGATCGCTTTGATCGAACACGTTTAGACCCTCTTTTTGTCATAAATTCACGTAATGTATAACAAATGGGTAGTTTTGTAAAGTTTTAACTTAACGTTAAAACGATCGTCGTCATACTAATTGGTGTTTACTGTACTAAAGGTATCTCTGCTACACCTATACGTGTCTCCAATATACCAATAGGTATCTCTGCTACACCTATACGTGTCTCCAATATACCAATAGGTATCTCTGCTACACCTATACGTGTCTCCAATATACCAATAGGTATCTCTGCTACACCTATACGTGTCTCCAATATACCAATAGGTATCTCTGCTACACCTGTACGTGTCTCCAATATACCAATAGGTATCTCTGCTACACCTATACGTGTCTCCAATATACCAATAGGTATCTCTGCTACACCTATACGTGTCTCCAATATACCAATAGGTATCTCTGCTACACCTATACGTGTCTCGAATATACCAATAGGTATCTCTGCTACACCTGTACGTGTCTCCAATATACCAATAGGTATCTCTGCTACACCTATACGTGTCTCGAATATACCAATAGGTATCTCTGCTACACCTGTACGTGTCTCCAATATACCAATAGGTATCTCTGCTACACCTATACGTGTCTCCAATATACCAATAGGTATCTCTGCTACACCTATACGTGTCTCCAATATACCAATAGGTATCTCTGCTACACCTATACGTGTCTCCAATATACCAATAGGTATCTCTGCTACACCTATACGTGTCTCCAATATACCAACAGGTATCTCTGCTACAACAATATGTACCTCCACTATACCAATAGGTATCTCTGCTACACCTATACGTGTCTCTAATATACCAATAGAGGTCTCCAATATTGCAAAAGGTGATTCTGATATAAAAATAGATGTCTCAGCTTTATAAATAGGTGTCTGCTATACCAATTGGTTTCTCCAATATACCAATAGAGATCTGCTGTACCAATAGATAACTACAATATACCAATCGCTGTTTCAACTACACCAATAAGTGTCTCTACTATGCCAATAGGTGTCTCTACTGTACCAATAAGTGCCTTTACTAACTAATCGCTGTCTCAACTACACCAATAAGTGTCTCTACTATGCCAATAGGTGTCTCTACTGTACCAATAAGTGCCTTTACTAACCAATCGCTGTCTCAACTACACCAATAAGTGTCTCTACTATGCCAATAGGTGTCTCTTCTGTACCAATAAGTGCCTTTACTAACCAACCGCTGTCTCAACTACACCAATAGCTGTCTCTAGTATAACAATAGATGTCTCAGCTTTATCAATAGGTGTGCGCTTTATCAATTGGTGTCTTCAATATACCAATAGTTGTCTGCTATACCAATAGGTGTCTCTACCATGCCAATAGGTGTCTTTGCTATACCAATAGCTGTCTGTGCTATACCAATAGGTATCTCTATAGTACCAAAAGGTGTCTTCAAAATAACATTTAAACAATCCTAGATACAAAATTATTTCAAAAATATTTTTCTTTACAGGCTAAATTTGTCATCGAAAAATTTCGCATCTGTTAGTCAAGAAAGTTCAACTACGCATTATAGAAATGGCGCCAATCTATAACTTATATTTTAAATTTTATTACGGAACTGGGTTTCTTTACTTTGGCTTTCAAATAAGTGAACAATTTATTCTAACAAAATAAAGCATCACTAAAATTCTGTTTTCGCCTTGAGACAGCGCTAAATTGAATGGAAAATCTTATATGAAAATAATTTTTAAAAACTTTCAGTCTCCTAAATAAGATCGGAATACTGTAACAATTTATTGTCTTCATCGTTAAATTAAACATTGAAAAGGACGAGTTAAAA